>RCUC01136710.1:0-103149 GCA_003697995.1 Taxidea taxus jeffersonii
GAATTAATAAGATTGATAAACCCCTGGCCAGACTTATCCAAAAGAAAAGAGAAAGGACCCAAATAAATAAAATCATGAATGAAAGAGGAGAGATCACAACCAACACCAAAGAAATACAAACAATCATAAGAACATATTATGAGCAACTCTATGCCAACACATTTGACAATCTGGAAGAAATGGATGCTTTCCTAGAGACATATCAACTGCCAAAACTGAACCAGGAAGAAATAGAAAACTTGAATAGGCCCATCACCAGTAAGGAGATTGAAACAGTCATCAAAAATCTCCAAACAAACAAAAGCCCAGGGCCAGATGTCTTCCCAGGGGAATTCTACCAAACATTTAAAGAAGACTTAATTCCTATTCTCCTGAAACTGTTCCAAAAAATAGAAATGGAAGGAAAACTTCCAAACTCATTTTATGAGGCCAGCATCACCTTGATCCCCAAACCAGACAAGGATCCCATCAAAAAAGAGAATTACAGACCAATATCCTTGATGAACACAGATGCAAAAATTCTCACCAAAATATTACCCAATAGGATCCAACAGTACATTAAAAGGATTATTCACCACAACCAAGTGGGATTTATTCCAGGGCAGCAGGGTTGGTTCAACATCCGCAAATCAATCAATGTGATAAAATACATTAACAAAAGAAAGAACCATATGATACTCTCAATAGATGCTGAAAAAGCATTTGACAAAGTGTAACATCCCTTCCTAATCAAAACTCTTCAAAGTGTAGGGATAGAAGGCACATACCTCAATATTATCAAAGCCATCTATGAAAAACCCACGGCAAGTATCATTCTCAATGGAGAAAAACTGAGAGCTTTTCCGTTAAGGTCAGGAACACGGCAGGGATGTCCACTATCACCACTGCTATTCAACATAGTACTAGAAGTCCTAGCCTCAGCAATCAGACAACAAAAAGAAATTAAAGGCATCCAAATCGGCAAAGAAGAAGTCAAACTATCGCTCTTTGCAGATGATATGATACTATATGTGGAAAACCCAAAAGGCTCCACTCCAAAACTGCTAGAGCTTGTACAGGAATTCACTAAAGTGTCAGGATATAAAATCAATGCACAGAAATCAGTTGCATTTCGTTACACCAACAACAAGACAGAAGAAAGAGAAATGAAGGAGTCAATCCCATTTACAATTACACCCAAAACCATAAGATACCTAGGAATAAACCTCACCAAAGAGGCAAAGAATCTATACTCAGATAACTATAAAGTACTCATGAAAGAAATTGAGGAAGACACAAAGAAATGGAAACATGTTCCATGCTCATGGATTGGAAGAATAAATATTGTGAAAATGTCTATGCTACCTAAAGCTATCTACACATTTAATGCAATGCCTATCAAAATCCCATCCAATTTTTTCAAAGAAATGGAACAAATAATCCTAAAATTTATATGGAACCAGAAAAGACCTCGAATAGCCAAAGGAATATTGAAAAAGAAAGCCAAAGTTGGTGGCATCACAATTCCAGACTTCAAGCTCTACTACAAAGCTGTCATCATCAAGACCGTATGGTAGTGGCACAAAAACAGATACATAGATCAATGGAACAGAATAGAGAGCCCAGAAATAGACCCTCAACTCTATGGTCAACTAATCTTCGATAAAGCAGGAAAGAACATCCAATGGAAAAAAGACAGCCTCTTCAACAAATGGTGTTGGGAAAATTGGACAGCCGCATGCAGAAGAATGAAATTGGACCATTTCCTTACACCACACACGAAAATAGACTCAAACTGGATGAAGGACCTCAACGTGAGGAAGGAATCCATCAAAATCCTTGAGGAGAACACAGGCAGCAACCTCTTCGACCTCAACTGCAGTAACTTCTTCCTAGGAACAACGCCAAAGGCAAGGGAAGCAAGGGAAAAAATGAACTACTGGGACTTCATCAAGATCAAAAGCTTTTGCACAGCAAAGGTAAAAGTCAACAAAACCAAAAGACAACTGACAGAATGGGAGAAGATATTTGCAAATGACATATCAAATAAAGGGCTAGTATCCAAAATCTATAAAGAAGTTATCAAACTGGACACCTAAAGAACAAATAATCCAATCAAGAAATGGGCAGAGGACATGAACAGACATTTCTGCAAAGAAGACATCCAGATGGCCAAAGACACATGAAAAAGTGCTCCACATCACTCGGCATCAGGGAAATACAAATCAAAGCCACAATGAGATATCACCTCACACCAGTCAGAATGGCTAAAATGAACAAGTCAGGAAATGACAGATGCTGGCGAGGATGTGGAGAAAGGGGAACCCTCCTACACTGTTGGTGGGAATGCAAGCTGGTGCAACCACTCTGGAAAACAGCATGGAGGTTCCTCAAAAAATTGAAAATAGAGCTACCTTATGACCCAGCAATTGCACTACTGGGTATTTACCCTAAAGATACAAACGCAGTGATCCGAGGGGGCACGTGTACCTGACTGTTTATAGCAGCAATGTCCACAATAGCCAAGTTATGGAAAGAACCTAGATGTCCATCAACAGATGAATGGACAAAGGAGAGGTGGTATATATACACAATCGAATACTATGCAGCCATCAAAAGAAATGAAATCTTACCATTTGCGATGACATGGATGGAACTAGAGGATATTATGCTTAGTGAAATAAGTCAACTGGAGAAAGACAACTATCACATGATCTCCCTGATATGAGGAAGTGGAGATGCAACGGGGGTGGGTGTTAAGGTGGTAGGAAAAGAACAAATGAAACAAGATGGGATCGGGAGGGAGACAGACCAAAAGAGACTCTTAATGTCATAAAACAAACTGAGGGGGGTGGGGGGGGAGAGGCGTTGGGAGAGGGTGGTGGGGTTACATTATATGTTTAAATAAAAAAGCTTAAAGAAAAAAAAAAGAATGGATAAATATTCTCCTGATAAAAGATGCATGGCTCTTACCACAAAGCAATTCTATTCTTCATTAAATATTTAATATATTCTCACTAAATTAGTGAACAAGATACAAATGCCATTATTACCACTAAAGTTTTATATTATTCTAGTAGCAAATATAATTAGACAAAAGAAAAAAAATAGACAACTTTTAGAAAAAAAGTGATTAACTAAAAGCTACAATATTATATATCAGAGAAACCCAAAGATAACAAATGAAAAATCTTTAAAAACCAGAAAAATCAGAAGATTAAATGTTTATAGATTAAATGGTCATTAATTTTTTGAAAACTAAGAAAGTTTAATCAGAAAATATAATTAACAGGATTCTCATTTAGGGACGCCTGGGTGGCTCAGTGGGTTAAACCTTTGCCTCAGCTTGTATCATGATCTAAGGGTCCTGGGATCGAGCCCCACATCAGGCGCTCTGCTCAGCAGGGAAACTGCATCCCCACCCCCATCTCTCTCTGCCTGCCTCTCTACCTACTTGTCATCTCTGTCTGTCAAATAAATAAAATCTTTAAAATAAAATTATTTCTGATTTAGAAATAATAAAATGGGAGAAGCTAAAAGAATTTAGGAATTAATAAGAGATATACAGGATGTATATAAAAATGTAATTTGATGGGACATCTGGATGGCTCAGTCACTAAGCATCTGCCTTCCACTCGGGTCATGATCCCAGGGTGCTGGGATTGAGCCCCACATCGGGGTCCCTGCTCAGCGGGAAACCTGCTTCTCCCTCTCCCACTTCCCCTGCTTATGTTCCCTCTCTCACTGTGTCTCTGTCAAATAAATAAATAAAAATTAAAATTAAAAAAAAATATATATATATAAAATTTGAATTTTCTTGAGAGGTTTCCTAAAAAGAAAAAAAGTCAAAACAAAATAAGACAAAACCCACTCACTTACCTACTTAAATGCAAACATGTAATTCTCCCTAAATTCTATATCATTTTTTACTTTAATCCATATAATTATTGAGTAGTAAAATATGCAGCAGGACATTCCTAAACCCGACAAAGGGAATCTAGCATTTATACAGAAATATACAGCTGTGAAACAGTCATTGTAATAAAAAGAGAATCTGGTTCTACTAGATAAATGTATCATTTTAAAAACAATATGAGTGTGGCACAATCGGAGACGTGCAAACTGTGCACCTGCAGATAAATCACTGCATAGAAGTTGTGAAACCAAAGTTTAAGTTGTAGTTTAGAGTATGATAAAAGGGGCATTTCCAGTCAAAGAAGAAACACTGAAGAAAAGAGATGTTGTTGGGACAAATCCCTAGCCACTTGGAAATCACGAATAATTATTTCTCTTCACACTTTAAACTGCAGATGATTCAAAGACATACCATGAATAAAAATCAATCTGTATAGGTGCAAACATAGAATGTGAGAGAATATTTTTACAAATTTGGGGTGAAGAGTTTTTTCTTAAAAAGTCAAAAACTCAAAAGCCATAAAGATGTCATATGGCTTCATCATAATTTATTGTCTCAAATGACAAATAAAATAACCCACCAAAGGTAAGATGACATGACAAAGAAAAATTGGAAAAAGCTTTCCCTGTACTCATTTTTATTTTTAATAAAATCTCTAACAAATTAAGAGAAAATGTTTGATGGTACTACCAGAATGTGGATAAAGCATCGAGAGGCAGTTTGCTGAAACTGACAGTTGGCCAAGAGACATAATGCATGTTCAACCTTATAATTAAAAAAATAAAACAGGGGACGCCTGGGTGGCTTAGTTGGTTAAGCGGGCTCCTTGCTCGGCAGGGAGCCTGCTCCTCCCTCTGCCTCTGCCTGCCTCTCTGTCTGCCTGTGCTTGCACGCGCTCTCTCTAACAAATAAATAAACAAAATCTTAAAAAAAAAAAAAAAACAGGAAGGAAAAGTCAGTTTTTCACTTCTCATATCAGCCAAAATTCAAGTGTTTAATATTTAAAGGAGTACCTACATTGTGTCCCTCTGGCAATCCTTCCGGTGAAGAAGCACCCTCTCTTCCCATTCTATAGTAACCATCTGCCTGCCCCATATAATAGTTAACTGCTCCTACCTTCTCAGGAAATAGTTAACTACTCCTACCTTCCCCCCATTCCAGGAGCTGCTGAATGTGATGCTGTGGACCAGCCTGCCCTGTCACACTCTGTAGGTTAGATCTTGGCTAGGTATATCCTCTTCACAGTTTGACAATATCTACCAAAATTAAAAGGACAATACATCCTTTAGCACCCTTTTCAGAGACTTATCCTAAGCTGTCAGATCCTTAAGACAGAAGATAAAGGAGACATTTCCTTTTTATTGTTTGTGCTCCAGTGATATTCGAATTTTATTTCAAAATAAGTACATACTATTTGTATGATCAAAATGCTATTAAAAAGAAAAATGTAAAACTAAATCACTAATGGAATGAAAAATTCATATTGGAGCAGTAGGTAGTGCTTAAAATGAAAACATAAAAATAGTGGTCAAGATACAAATGATACAAACATACAGATAATACCACAAGAAAGGCCCTGAGATACAATAACCACAAAGTGAGAAGTATGGTAGCTTCATGGTACAGAGCCAGTGGAGCTTTCCTGAGGAGGAAATATGTAACTGGAACAATAACAACAAATCACATTTTATTTTTTTATTTTATTTTATTTATTTATTTGACAGAGAAGGATCACAAGTAGGCAGAGAAGCAGGCAGAGAGAGGAGAGGAGGAAGCAGGCTCCCTGCTGAGCAGAGAGCCCGATGCGGGGCTCAATCCTAGGACCCTGGGATCATGACCTGAGCTGAAGGCAGAGGCTTTAACCCACTGAGCCACCCAGGTGCCCCTCAACCAGTATTTCTAAATTTCAGTTCCAACAATATTTTCCGTGAAGTATCTACATAACGTTAAGCATTTCCACTTCCTGCCTTTTCCTTTCGGCGTTAGCAGCTCTTGTTCCCTTCCAAAGTACAAATAAGACACATATCATAGTATTCACCAAATCCTGTTATAGCCTTTGGTTACTGGGAGAATTGCTTAGCGGTAAGGCTGGTAAAGCTCAGTGTGTACTGGTTAGACAATGTAACAGCGACCAGCTCATCCAAAGTAAGCTTTGCCAAGCGTGGCTTTAAAGATCTTTATTTATTTATTATTTGACAGAGAGACAGCGAGAGAGGGAACGTAAGCAGGGGGAGTGGGAGAGGGAGAGGGAGAAGCAGGCTTCCCACCATCAGGGAGACCGACGTGGGGCTCGATCCCAGGACCCCGGAATCATGACCTGAGCCACAAGTCGACATTTAACGACTGAGCCACCCATGCGCCCCTGTCACAACATTTTTTGTTTATTTGTTTTTCCTTGGATGTTTGGATGCATTCACCCTTGAAGCCATTAGGGCCTCAAAGTTTCTTTGTGGACACTTTTTCATTGTGGATTGAACAGAGCAATATTTAAATATATTATTATACAGGGACCAGCTCATCCAAAGTAGGCTTTGCCAATGGTGGCTTCAAAGAGGTTTCATGGGTTGTTGGGATATCTCCTGGTTGTATTTTGGAATGGGGCTAGCCATTAGACAAATAGACACTACTTGTCTCCCGGCATGTTATTTAATATTCAGAGGGAATGTTTGCCAGCGATATTACCTTGCGATATTGTCAAGCAATAAAGGGGAAGATGACACGTATCTTATTGTTCTTTGGCAATTTCTGCATAAGGACTGAGATTATAGTGTCTTCACAACTGCATCTAAGATGATTTTCTCAAAGAAGTGAAAAATGAAAAATTTCTCTTCACAGATGTACTGTCATCTATAGGGAGCTTTAACAAGATTCTCATATTACTGGCTTCCTAAACTTTCTGCAATCTTGTTTATTTACATCCACTAGAAGATGTCTGTAATTATCCAGGAATATACCTTTTAGATGCCAATATTATACACTAAGACTGGACATTAAATTTCTCACCAGTCAATGCCAAAATACATTAGGAAAATTAGAGACAATTACATTGATGGTGACTAAAGCAAAAAAGGCAGACTCACTGCTCCCCTAGAATGCCTACAGAGACATGGCTTTGTCTACTGGAATCATAATTAATTAATTCTGTCATTTATTTTAGAAACTTCCTCCAAGATTCTCTGTAAGCTCCTGGTAAACAAAATTGTATGTTACCAAATCTCAAGGAGTGCATAATTCATATCTGTACTCTCAGCCTTTCAGTGTGTATGGAATAATAAAAGACTGGCTGGCTTTTTTATCCTACTTTATTTTCAGATTTTTTTTAATTTTAGGAAACTATTTTTAAAATGCCACCACAAACAGCTGTGCATATATACCAGAATGATATTAAGATGTCATATTTACATCAAAAACTTTAGTAGGCAAGAAAATCGTATAAATGAAATTTGTTTCACAGACCCAATTACATTCCTTTCTACCCATTAACCCCTACCAGCAAGCACTGTCATCAGTTTAATGGGAATCGGGTTCTCCCCGTATCCCTAAACACTCACCATGGCCAGGACTCAGAACTGCCAGCACTTACATCTCCTTGCCTAAGACTCTCATTGACCACTAGAATCTACCTACCCACCCTTGTGCAGTTGGCCAGAAGTCTCAAGAAGTACACCACTTCCTCCCCCCAAGCAGCCCTTAGCAAGTGATGGATGGAAGTTGGTATGTCTGGTCCCTTAATTGAGATACCAGAACTTTTTAAAGATTTTATTTGTCAGGAAGAGCATGAGGCAGGCAAACAGAGATACAGGCTCCACACTGAGCAGGGAGTGTGATGTGGGGCTCAATCCCAGGACCCTGAGATCATTACCTGAGCTGAAGGCAAACACTTAACCAACTGAGCCACCCAGGTGCCCTCCAAAACATGTTCCTAGAGAATAATTTTTATTAACTTATTCTTTACATATACACATGACCATTTAAAATAAAACAGATACTCCATCCATTCCTAATCTTCAAATATTTCGATGATATTCCAAATAAAAGTTAAGTTTGGCAAAGGCACACTGGAATGAAACCTGAGAACCTTGGGTTATGGACTGTCTACAAACTGGAGGTTTTATCCATGAATAATCAAGAATGGGCTCAGTTAGTTCAGCTGATTTCGACTCAGGTCATGATCTTGGGGTTGTGCCAATCAAGGCAAGTGTCTGGCACAGCTTGGGATTTCTCTCTCCCTCTGCCCCTCACCTTCTTCCTGCTTGCTTGCTCCCTTAAAAAAAAGAAAAAAAAAAAAAAGAATGGACATGATAGGAAGACTACTATGACATTTGGGTAAAACATACAATCCCTATACACAAATACAATAGATGTGAGATGCATCTTACATATTATAAAAATAATAGAAACATCCAAGTTTTAGAAACACTAAATGAGGGGGGGAAAGCCACTAAATGGGTATAAGACTGCCATTGGCTTACGAAGACTTTGGGTTCATTTTAACTCTCAAAAATATCTAGAGCTGATTTTTTTTAAGATTTTTATTTATTTATTTGACAGAGATCACAAGTAGGCAGAGAGGCAGGCAGAGAGAGGGAGGGGGAATAAGGCTCCCCGCTGAGCAGAGAGCTAGATGCGGGGCTCGATTGCGGGGCTTGATCCCAGGACCCTGAGATCATGACCTGAGCCGAAGGCAGAGGCTTAATCCACTGAGCCACCCAGGGGCCCCTAGAGCTGATTTTTATTAGCACCTACAGTCAGATGGTTTGATCTGAAATGCTTGTTTACATCCTGATGATGAGGTAATGGTTTAATAAACTAAAATCTTTTATATTATATTTTATCTAACATAATTTTAATTCCACTCAAAAACATCAAAGTAAGACAACTATATCTGTAAATACAGAAATTTAAGCATATTCCATTGCTAAATCAACTTTGTATATATTGAATAGTGGATTATTTGCAAAATTTAGTTGCAAGCATATACCTATGAATAAAGAGACCAAAAAATGAAGAATGTAAGGATGTCAACTCAAAAATATTATGTAGATACTTTTGGATAATAAATAGCCCAGTAAAATATAGTTCATCCTTTGTAGATACTTCAGGTATTTCCTTACAGACGAGTGAAGAGAAAGGATAGACTATTAATACATAAACACAATTTCATTTGGAACTCAAAGTTTCAAATACTTATCACACTCTGAGTCAACCAACAGAAAAATACCAGTGAAAGAACAGCAATGTGAACTTTGCATACAAAGATGATTTTGAAAAATATGCAAAAATAAAATAGCATGTAAGGAAATAATTATCAAAAGCAGGTTGGAGAATTTTTTCAGCTACTAAGAAATTAAAGTGAAAATAAAATATTTATATTTAGACATGCATAGGCACAAATGTGTATGTGTATACATGTATACATACACATACATGAAGACTCTTGACTTTAACTCACTATTGGGATCACCTGCAGGCTTTTTCAGGCTGATTGCTGCTCAAGGGAGAGAGAGACTAGGGAAACCCATTCAGCCTGATCCAATTTAGATATGCAAATTTTATCTTGTGGGCTTGAAAAGGACATTATGGCACAGCACAATTTGCATTTTCAGTTGTAAGATATAATATTTCTAATCTAATAAAAACATTCCCCTATTGTCCACTTTAACAGTCACAACATCTTATCCTATCCATTGGTCCCTTTCAATTTTCAACTGTACTTTCGCATCTTAAAATATCAAATTGCTTTATTAGGAAGAGACAAATATATTATGGAAGACACTCTCTCCCAAAAGAGGGAAAACCTTAAGTGGTAATTAACTGGTTAACATATGACATATTTTGGAGGGAAGAGACAAAGAGAGTCCTTGGAAGAAAAGAATACCATTGTTCCATATAAAAAATATATTTTTTGATGAGTCTGATAAAAAGTTACACTTTGGAATGAGAACTAGATTTTTCAATTAACAAGATAACTTTACAGAAAGATATTATATTCAAAGAAGATTTTATCAACTTAGCTAATGAGCTTTGAAAAATCATTTGAAGAAAAAGACTTTTGGGTTAAGATCTATCTGTAAGTCATATTTTTAGAGAAACCTTTTTTCTCACTATTAAGACAAACCATGTACCTGCCCTCATACTAAATGTTTCTCTTCTTACTGCTACTAAAATTTCTGTCAATACAATTTCAACACAGAGATTATTTAAATAAGACTATGCCTCATTCAGTAGACAAGACAATGAAATTTCCACTCTAAAAGTGGTACTACTTTTCTTGTTGACTCTCGGTCATACTCATTTCCCTCTACGTTTATCCAAGACAGAAAAACATAGGAGGAAGAACAGTTTGGAAAGCAAGGACGGGAGGGCCATTTTGGCTATGTATAAAATGTAGAAATGTGGGAGAATAACATAAGTGGGCAACTGGATATACAGCTCCGTAATTCTAAATAGGAAAATTAAAGATTTTAAAATTGTAAAAACATATTTTCAAGAAGTTCAAGTTCATTTTTCCCCCTATGCAGTAAAGTTCAATTCGGAAAGAAGCTGTTGATTTTATGTTTCTTAAGGTTGCCCTCCCTGCTCCAAGCCAACTTCCGTTAACTTGGCTTTGGACTTTGTAGCCTCAGAACACCTCACCACAATACACTGTCAATGCATCTATCAAAGCCATGCACGCCTCACAATTTCTTTTTGTCTTTAGGGAAATATTTCAGCATTTTAATATCTTTATCATGTAATTCTCATCCATTTGTAGAGAACCATTCCCCTTATCTTCCCTGCAACACTAATGACTCTACCCTCAAGACACTGTGATCCCTCAAGCACAATAATCAAACTGAGACCTCCTTTGTCTTTGTTCATGACACCTCCTCTTCTGAAAATATCCTATCACCTCATCTTCCTTATCCGGCTTTCCTCTACTTATACTGTAAAATTCTATCAATTTTTCTCCTCTAGGGGTTCCTTCCTAAACTTTAGGCTGAGTTACATGCCCATAGTGGGTGGGTCCTCTACATGACCCCTATAGGTGAGTCATGGCTGTCCAGGTCGGAACTTTGTCATCTTGTCTCCATAGTCATGTGTGAACTCTGGGAGTTGTTACGATTTTTCACATTCCAATTCACACTTCCTAGGGAGAGGTCTGCACAGAAGCAGCACTCTGGGCATTTGAGTATTTGTTGAACTCAGGTGAATTTGGATTTTCACTTTCAATGTTCAGCTGAAAAATCCATGGTCAGGAAATAAACATTTTGAATTTGGAAAAGAATCCAGTTTGTTACTACATTTATAACTTATTTCCAATCACCTTCTAACCTAGTTTTACCTAAACTATTGTGTTATAACTCTCAATTCTCTTTCCACTCCTTTGAAATCCATAAAATAGCAATGCCCATTACTGTAATATCCTCAAACCGTACTTAACCAAAGCAGCAGTGAAGGAGGACACTGAAATGAGTCACTTAACAGTGTGTTACCTTGTGTTGCTACATGATGCACAGCTCAGCTTCAATACTCACCAGCTCAAATGGGGGCCAATTAAATGATTTATGCCTCAGTTTTCCTATCTCTAGCATGAGATGAGGGCAACAAGAAAACAGCAGAATTTATGGGCACCTGAGTGGCTCAGTGGGTTAAGCCGCTGCCTTCGGCTCAGGTCATGATCTCAGGGTCCTGGGATTGAGTCCCACATCCGGCTCTCTGCTCAGCGGGCAGCCTGCTTCCCCCCACTCCTCTGCCTGCCTCTCTGCCTACTTGTGATCTGTCAATCAAATAAATAAATTTAAAAAAAGAAAGAAAGAAAACAGAGAATTTATTATAATTTTTCAGGTTAAATGAGGTAATGTATTTTGTGTTTCTCTACAAGAATAGGGATAAAAAGTAGTGTAGTATATTTATACACTCTTATGCTTCAATTAATTTCAATTATATTTACAAACATGGATAAATCTCGAAAATAAATAGGTTAAGTCATGAGAGGATACTAACAGCAGGATTCACTTTATGTAAAATTTAAAAACATATACAAGTACATAACTCCATTAAAAGTATCCATAAAACAAAATATATTTTAAACAATATCACTCAAAATATGAGTCATGACAAAATACAAATAAAATCCAAACTCATTTTGTTTTTAATTTTTCAAATACTTAAAAGTCTTTAACATTTCAACCAGCCATCCACATCAAATAAAGAATATGAAGAATATGTAATGCCAACAGCACAAAAAAACCCTGATGTTCCAGGATCAACTTTATGCAACAGCATGAGGGAGAAGAAAACTAATTATATAACTTCTCAAGGCAGAATTTTAAAAAAATGTCTTTAATGAAATTTGGAATCATGCTACTCAAGTTGAGGTAATCCATTTTCTCCCTCATGGACATTTTACTATTTTAAAGTTCTCCTACAACATATGTTTTGATTGCAATACAGCATAATTGCACTATAATTTATTCAATTATCATGTTTAATTTTTTTCTAATATTTCACTTTTTAAATCATTTGTATAAATTTAAGGTAAATTCATACAAATGAATCGTGTAATTGGGGCGCCTGAGTGGTTCAGTTGGTTAGGCAATTGCCTTTGGCTCAGGTTGTGATCCTGGAGTCCTGGGATCAAGTCCCACATTGGGCTCCCTACGCAGCAGGGAGTCTGCTTCTCCCGCTGACCTCTCTCCTCCCATGTTCTCTCTCTCTCTCTCTCTCTCAAATAAATAAATAAATAAAAATCTTTAAAAAAAATCATTTGTATAATTTTAAGGTAAATTCATACAAATGAATCATAATTTTTAAAAAGATCACTCTTCAGAAGTTTTTAGATTTCCAGAATAATTGAGCAGATGATAAAGAGCATTCTTATTTATCCTACATCCAGTTTCCCTTTTTAACATTGTATATTAGTATTATATAATTAATGGACCAACACTGCTAAATTATTAATGTCCATTACATAATCAAATTTTCTTAGTTTTTCCTTAATGAACTTTCTCAGTTCTAATGAAGTTTTTCTGTTTTCATCACATATTTTGTGGGCTGTGCCACTATTGGAATTTGCCCAATGTTTTTCTCATAGCAGTAGATTCTGAATTAAGATCACAGAGGTAAAGTACCATTTTTATTACATCATACCAAGAGTACCTATCATCCATATGATTTGTGAATGCTGATATTGACCCTGACCACCTGGTTAAGGTAGTGTTTCTCAGGTTCTAGGACAGACTTTATTCCTCCCTCCTTACATACTGTACTCTTTTTAAGAAAAATCACTGTGTGGCCCACTCTTAAGGAGTGGGGAGTTCTACTTCCTCCCCTTGAGGGTGGAGTATCTATATAAATTATTCGTAATTCTTCTGTATGGGATATTTGTCTCTTGTCCCCTATTTGTTAATTTTTCCAAACATTTATTTGTGTCAATATCACACAAATAAAGACATTTTATGCTTTGGATTATAATCCGATACTACTTTATTTCTCAGACTGTGCTGGTGTTGACCTTTTGAATCTTTTTCAGTTGGCTCCTATGCTTCTTTGTAAAGTCTTAAGAGTTAATTCAGTATTTTATTATAACCTTAAACACACAAGACTGCAGAACAAGTAACAATGGACATCTCTATATCCATTGCCTAGAATCAGCTCAACAATTTTTTACTATTTTACCATATCTGATGATTTCTTGCAATATATACGTATTATTTTTTTCTCGTTTAACTACTATGTGGTAACTTACAGGAACGTCAACCCTAAATACTTCAGAATTCAACTCCTAACAAACAATAAGAAAGACAATCTCCTACATAAATGTATAACATCTCACATTTTTAAATTCTCTGTTATCATCTAATTACCAACCCATACTCAAATTTCATCAACTGGGGACGCCTGGGTGGCTCAGCTGGTTAAGCGGCTGCCTTCGGCTCAGGTCATGATCCCAGCGTCCTGGGATCGAGTCCCACATCAGGCTCCTTGCTCAGCAGTGAGCCTGCTTCTCCCTCTGCCTCTGCCTGCCTCTCTGTCTGCCTGTGCTCACTCCTGCGCTCTCTCTCTATCTGACAAATAAATAAATAAAATCTTTAAAAAAAAAAAAATTTCATCAACTGAACAACAACAACAAAAAACTTGATTGTTTTGTTTTTTTAACATGGATCCAACCAAGGCTCTGGCCTCTTTAGCCTTTACAACTCACCACACCTCACCCTCTTTGGGTGGTCTCCTTCAGATCTGACACATCTTTTTATTGGTAAGGGTTTTGTTTTTTTTCTTTTTTCTTTTTCTCCTGTTAATTCGCTAAGAAAGAATCCTAGCTGCCAATTGTCACAGTCCTGGAAGAAAGCCAACCATCTTTTACAGTCTGCTATTTGATGTTTGTTTTCAAATGCCTCATCAGTGTGAGTTCCTCTTAATCCTCAGAAAAGCTCACAAGAGCTGCAAGTCAATGATAGCCTCATCTGCATTCTATCTAAACAACAACACTTCTGATTTCTGATAGTGGGATGATAACCTTTATATTATCCAGTGTTCCTTAAAATTATTACCCTTCCCCCCACCCTGAGAATATAGATGCAATACACTTGTGTACCTCTTATGATGTGTAATCTTGGCAAAATAAGTTTCTCAGTATCACAAACAAGGTTAAAACTAAGACAGGATTTAATTCAAGGACAATCAATAGGCTGTATGAAAAACAAAGTTCTCATGAGCTTAAAGAGTGGAACAAAGGAGTTAACATGAGCCTTAATCCTTTTAGTGTTACAATGTAGTCTGTCCTACTCACAACCATCAGAAGGAGGTTTCACACCACGTTGGCAGAAGCACTGCCAAGCGCAGATTAATTAGAATGCTAAAAAAGTGTCACGTCCTTGTTCCAAACACTCATCTTAAATAGTCTTTAAGCTACTTAAATACACAAGAGTAAGTTAGATTGGCATTAACGGCTTGGGATTAAAGCAATGTGCAGAGGGATAATGAAAACAAAAATTAAGTCCCCTTACCAATACCCAGAATAAGATATATATCCTGCCAAATAATTGAACACATGACTTGACGACTCTAATGAAAACACAAATACAATGGGATATGTGCACTGTGACTCTCCAAGAGAATCTACGAATCATGGCTAACACAGTAATATGTCAGAATAAAGACTGCTTCTCAGATCTCAAAGACACCCAAATACTGTTGCAATCACATTATACTACATTTAAAAATAACATACTTTTCTCCAGATTTCTGTTATCGTTTCAAAGCTCTCCTTATTTTTCATAGGCCAGTCTTTAAATTTGTTTTAGACATGCTCTGAGATTTTTCTTTTCTTTTTTTTTTTCCCCCAAATCCATGCCTTCTTAAGCAGGAATGTGTGTCTCTGCCAGAAGTAGGGAAAGCAAATTTACAGGTGATAAAATAAAGCTGGGCTTATAGATGTGCAGGAATATTAGAGAAGCATCCCACAGTCCCCAAACAGTTTCCTATCCCTATCCTATCCCATAATATCTGGGGGGTTTCATTTTGTACTTACCACCAGTAATCTCAGGGGTTTACTATACCACATGCTGGTTCCTTTGGAAATGGCATAAAAGCCTCCCTGCTCCCATGATTATCTCATCCCTCAAGGCCCTAACAGTGCTCTTGGACCTTAATTATACAGTCTCTTTTTTCTTTCCATGTGAAGAACCTTTGTAAAATAGCTATAATGCCTCTATTCTTCTGAAGTATACTTTAAATAAATAGCTGCAGTATAAGAACAGATTATTAGCTCAAATTAACCTGACTTTTTCTTATCGATTTAGCACATTTATTGGTGTATATGCCACAAAGCTGTGTAATTGGTTCTTACATTTTATTCAAGGCATGTCCATTACAAGGACGTTCAACTGGGCATTTAGATCCTTCTATAGATATATAAACAGGATCATTCAGTTATTTACTATCTCACAAATCTGCTATAATAGTTTGTATTCTTTTAAATTTATTTCCCCTTATATTTGAATCCTACACTCACACTGTTTAGTTCCTAAACATTGTAGTTTTCATCATAAAAGTCATATGGCTTTTTATACTTTGGAATACAAAGTTTCTTTCCCTTTGCGAGGATTTTAGGGTTTATTCTAACAATTGTTTGCTAACAGTGATTTTATCTTAATGAGATTTTATGAAAATAATCCTCTCTCTACAGACTTCATTGTAATCATCATTACTGGCAAATGTTTTTACATGTGACTTATTGTTAGAGCCTTTTGTTTTCTCATATGGATTCTCCTACAGGATTCACTTTCACAGCTGGTTTGGGTTTGAGGCTGTGCATTTTCAAAACAGACTTGCTAAAGAAAGAAGCAAATTCAATAAAATGACAAATCAGGACATCATCAACTGTCTAAATATTCCCCTGCAAAGATTCTCACCAAGCACTTTAAAAAACATAAAATAAAGCAATGTATACTTGGGAAGAAGAAGCTCATCTAGGAGATAGGTTTTTATTAACTAGATATGGTATATGTTATGTGCATTCTAAATGAATATTCTGTTCATCGGCCAAGTAAAACATTATCAATGAAACTGTGGCATTCCTTTCCCTATGATCTGCATTCACTTTATTCTGTTCTTCTGCCCTCTGAAGAGAATTGTCAATTTCCTGCTTTCCCCTGGGAAAGATTTCAATGAGCTTTGTAGACACACATTAAAAAAATAATAATAAGCAAGCAATTATATGCAGTTATCAGATAATACTAAGTCTGTTTTTATAATTTTTACCTATTATGTCGTAAATGAAAATCTTTTTATTTAATGGACAATGATCCAAACCATTCTAATGCATCATAGTTTTCCAGGTATTTTTTTCTTATTTAAATTCCGAATTACAAAACTCTTTGGGAGAAATTGCCTTGCAAACCTTGATTAAATTATCTAGAACAGCTGTATAAAGAAGTGTAAATCTAGTAAATATTTATAATCCATTATATTCTCTGCTGTGGTTATTAACAGTCCATAAAGAGATTTTAAGCAAAGCTACGGGTTTAATCTATGCAGGCTTTACATCTAAGATGACACACTAAACCATGCTGTTATAGTAGGAAGTCAATGGTGCAGCCACAATTTCTAGACTATGATAGTGAATTTTTTAAAACCCTAAGGAATTGCAGGCCCATTTACTCCATCTGTGGTACAAGATGGGGTAAACAGGAGCAAGGGTGTATGAGACTTCAGTTACTGAATATAATGATTCTTCTGGGCACAGGAGGGAACAAAACATACGTTAGCATGCACTGTGGGTTTTAGCGTCTTCTACAAAGTGAAGGGGATGAGCTTTTTGTCACCAAACCCAAACTGCTTAGAGAACTGGTCTATTCTTATTTCTAAATCGCCTAATATCTTCTTACAAGTTTTTATCAAAATTGAAATTGATATTTTTCAAATCCTGATGAATTTATTTTTCATAACGAAGAGACTCCGTTCCACAATTTTCAAAGTGCCTTTAAAAAATGAATACATATGTGAGAGTGCAATCTGTCAGGCTTTGTCTTTATAACAAATAATTACACTAGGAAACAACAGGAAAGAGCAAAGGAAACAGTTCTTAAAAAACAGTGTCATTATCCCAGGTTAGTCATAGATCCCTTTTTAGACCCTGATTTGTTCAAGCAGAGCACTAATTATGTGACAGTCATTTGATTGAGGATCCATACACAGGATCCAAATGGTGTCTAAGCCTAACTATTTAGCTGGTCCATCCTGAGCAGAGCGTTTGAAATGTCAACAAACAAATCAAGACTTATCATAATCAAAGTAGAAAGTATTAAAGTATTTTCCGATTTGACACATACTAGGACTTATATTTGCAATTAATTCTATTTATCCATCTCACCGAGGGTAGCTTGCCTATGAAAAAAAACAACAAAAAAAGGACAACAGAATGAACGGATAAATGAAATCCGAGTTCACAATTCATAGGTCCTTTGTTACCAAATACTACCTTTTTTCTTCCTCATTTTATTGCTCTTTTCCAAGCTAATGTCATATATGTACTTGTTACTATATTCACTCGGCTTTTTCTGCATACATGGAATCTTTGGAAATGGCCTCAGAACCAAACACAATGAATTCACTCATATTATCTACCTACCTACCTACCTACCTAGTCATTTCCTTCATATTGTATTGAACTTGTGTATTGAACTTATTTACATAGTAAGGGTAACAGGATTTTTTTTTTAAAAAGGAAGACTGAGGAAATTGAGTCAAAATGAAAAGGAGGGTAAGATACTTATATAAACTAAGGCAACACTCCATGCACAAAGTTTATGATATAGGGCGCCTGGGTGGCTCAGTGGGTTAAAGCCTCTGCCTTCGGCTCAGGTCATGATCCCAGGGTCCTGGGATAGAGCTCCACATTGGGCTTTCTGCTCAGCAAGGAGCCTGCTTCCCCCCCACCCTTTCTGCCTGCCTCTCTGCCTACTTGTGATCTGTCTCTGTCAAATAAATAAAATCTCTAAAAAAAAAAAAGTTTATGATATAGTCATACGGGATGCTTGCAATTATTCTGAGCAACCTAACTGCTCAAACATGCAAAGAAATAAACATGATCAGGGACAAAATTCTGTGGTATCTGTATAATTGTAGGGTATGGATATATTTGTACAATGGCAAATATGAGCTAAAAATATGAAAACAGTATTTCAGCTTTAGTATTCTAAAATCCTACCTCCAAGGAATATCTAAAGCAGTTAAGACTGAATTTACATTTTAGAGATAATATGTGTCCCTATTTTTTTAATTTGCAATTTAATATAAACAAACATGTGGATTTGCATAAAGGAAATAATTTGATTCTCAACACTCAATCAACACTACAGAAGGGTAAACCTAATGTCAATTTTGGTCAAGAAGCAAAAATGAATTAAGAGCATGGTTTGTGGGCATCTAAAAGAGGAAGATATAATCATTAGAAATAGCAAGAATTCATTAGGTATATCCTACACTATCCTCACTTCCTCTCTGAAGCTTTTAGTCTTACAATTTAAGGAATTTAGGGTATATATAATGTACTAAAACCTGAACAAAATAGTTACACTGTCCCTCCACTTGCTCTTAAGAATGATACAGTAAATTATGAGGTGAGAACAGGGCAATTAAGAAAATTACTAATAACAGGAGAGCTGACAATCTCAATAAAGACTCAAGATAAACTGCGTATCTATTCCTTTTAATGCTTTTATTAAAAATTTAGATGAATATGGGGTGCCTGGGTGGCTCAGTGGGTTAAGCCTCTGCCTTCGGCTCAGGTCATGATCTCGGGATCCTGGGATCGAGCCCCACATCGGGCTCTCTGCTCAGTGGGGAGTCTGCTCCCCCTCCCCTGCTCTCTCTGCCTGTCTCTCTGCCTGCTTGTTATCTCTGTCAAATAAATAAAATCTTTAAAAAAAAAACTTAGATGAATATATTGGATAGATGTTCATCACACTCATAAAACTAAACTGGGAGGGATATCAAATACATTATATTACAGACAAAAATATTGCAAAAATACTAAAAAACTTAAATAAGATGAATGTAGTAAGATCCAGTTAAAGGGGAAATAAGTTTTTTGCTATATTAAAAAACAGTCAGGTCCACTTCTGAGTGAGAATTTCATTCAACACTTCCAACTCTCTCTCTTCATAAATTTCAACTAAAGGGATGAATGAAATTATCACTAGGTAATACTCACATAAGATCTGGAAATAAGAGAAGGGTAAGAGGAACATACTTGAAACTTTGAAGAATTCTTTCTCTATATATGAGGACAGAAATTGAAGGAAGGGCTACTTGATGGGTTCTTTAGTGATGAAAGAGGCTACTTGGAGAAAAGAAAAAGAAGATATCACTGCTGAACCCCACTGATATCCCCTAACCTGAAGGACTAAAGCTCCTGGAGAAACACACCTACATCTCATCAAATCCTCTGGACACAAATAAACTGTCAAACATAATCCTGAATGGAAGTAACACTGAATTGTACTTACTTTCTACTTACATTCTGTAGAGCACACAGAACAGAGATTCTACTCTGACAGTAACACAGAAAACAAGGGAGAAATGGTGCTATTTCCTGCCACATTTGTTTAAACTCTCTTTCTACTTTGACCAGACAGCTGGATCACGAGTCAGACAAAATAAAGCCACCACAGAAAAAGCTCACCTATGTTGTCATTTAAGTCTGAACTTTGAAGAGGAATGCAAATAAGGGACTAATAGGACTCATCTCATTTATCAATTGTAATTAAGGCTTTATCCATAAATATCAACAAAGAAAAAGTAATATACATGTGAAAACATACTACATACTAGAATTATTAAACAAAGGGGGGACATGCCAGTCCATATGTTTTCTAACACATTCCTAATTCTAAATGAACAAAATTGCCCTCTCCCAAAAGACCAAGGAATTCTTAGAAACATATCTATGATCTTAATAAGATCTGAGAATACACTGCCTTTGTAAAAACAGAGGGAGCATTCACAAAAAAGAAAAACCTGAGATCAAGAAGTGGAGACTTAACACATGGTTGTTGAATTATAAACCATAGTAGAGAGAATGAAAAACAGATTGTATTAAACTATTTACATAAAATGAAATATATAAAGTTAAAATGAAGTTCAAGAAATTATGTGTTCAGAAAGAAAATAGTGAAGACATGAAACCGTAAGAAACAGATTATATCAAGAAATTCCTTCTATGTACAATGGAAATTCTAGGGGCAAGAGAGAAGGGGGGGGCAGCAAAAAGATGAAAAATAGCTTGTCCTGCAAAAGCAAAAAAAAAAAAAAAATAGCTAGCAAGATGGCAGAAAAGAAGATCCCCACTTTATTTCCTCTCAACAACAATAACAATTTGGCAGCCATCCAGGGAAAAGCGTTCTGTAGGAACTTTGGGATCAGACAGGAAACTGTGAAACCTCAGTGGAGTCCAAGACTGAGTAGGGTTGTTTTAAGAAGTCAGGCCCACATTCAAGTGGCTGACTTCAACACTGTGGTCATGGCTACAAACCTAGAAACAGCTCTGTCCCCATGCTATAGCCCTGTTAGGCCTTGGTCCTGTCAACAGCTCATCATAGACCAAGTAACCTAAGGGGGATCTTATGTGCACATGCCTCAGGAAGGAGGTCTGAATACCTCAAGTCCTAGCTATGGACCCCCAAAACATCAATGGAACTTGGTTCCAGCCTCAGCTAAAGTCAGGGACCAATTCTGACTATCCAACAACTCACCAAATGATCCAGGAGATCTCTCCGGGTACCTGGTGGGAGACACAGGCATCAGTGTATCTGTCAATAGGCTCCCTACCTGTGAACACAACTGTGGACTCTAAAGCTGACCCTTATCCAGTGTTAACCCTACTGAACAAGTTACTAAGGCATTGCCATTCAACCAGGGGCCATACAGGATCTAAGTCTGCCTGAGCCCTTGGTATAGGTTTGTCAAACGTGGATCCCATAGCAGATCCAGTAGCACCATGTGACCTGCCTCCAATCTAGCTCAACTGCAAGTCTAGAGGTAATCCCATCAGCCTGGGGGAACCAACAGGAGAATGTCTTTACCAGAAAAAAACAGCCTGTTAAGAGTTGGTTTGCTTCTTCAAATGCATAGTCTCCAAAACAAAGCTACATAGATTAAAAAAAAAAAAAAATCAGGAAAACATGATACTACCAAGGTGGAAGAGAGGTCTGACACATTAAAGTGCTGAAAGAAAAATATTGCCATTCAAGAATACTATACCCAACAAAAACGATTTTCAGAAATGAAGGAGAGATAAAGACATTCCAAGACAAACAAAAACTGAGAAGTTCATCACCATTGGACCTCCTAGAAGAAATGCCAAAAATAATTCTTCAAGTTAAAATTCAAGGATTCTTAATAACACCTAAAAAACATGTAACTCAATGTTAAGGGCAAACATAAGTTCACAATATTCTAATATTGTAATAGCAATATATAATCACTTTAAACACTAGTAAAAAAAAGTTTTAAGACAAAAGTACTAAAAATAACTTACAATTATTTGTTAATGGATATAAATAAAAGATGATGTAAAGTGTAACATCAATAGCAAAGATGTGAGGTGAGAAAAAAATGTAGAATTTTTAGATGCAATTGAAGGTGAATTGTTATCAGCTTAAATAGACTTATAAATATATTTTATGCAAACCTCTGGATAACCATGAAGAAAATGTTTAAGGGAAACACAAAATATAAAGAGAAAGGAAGAAAATCATGTAACAACAAAAAATAAATCACAAAGGGAGATGAGCAAGAGGGGATGAAAAGAACTACAAATAGTCAGAAAGCAATTAAAATGGCAATAGTAGTCCTTAACTATCAATAATTACTTGAAATGTAAATGGATTAAATATTCTAATCAAAAGACACAAAGTGGAGTGGCTGAGGGGATAAAAACAAAAACAAAAACAGGATCCAACAATATACTGTCTACACAGGACTCACTGTTGGTTTAAGGACATGCATTGGCTGAAAGTGAAGGAAAGGAAAAAGATACTCCACGTAAATTTAAACCACAAGAGAACAGGAGTGACTATATTTATATCAGATAAAACAGATGTTCCACCAAAATATATTTATACCTCAATAAAGCTGGAAAAAAAATAAATAACCAAAATGAGTACCTAAATTGATACCAGAAAATGGTGAACAGCAAAGAAACAAAACACAAACAAACACAGACAGAAATCCAATGTAAATTTTATTGTTATACGTATATAAATGGGTTAAAGTTCTCTAACAAATAACAGACTCTCAGACAGGAATAACATCATTCCAGGGGCACCTGGATGGGTCAGTCAGTTAACTGTCTTTGGCTCAGGTCATGATCCCAAGGGTCATGGGGTTGAGCCCCATGTCAGGCTCCCTGCTCAGCAAGGAGTCTGCTTCTCCCTCTCCCTCTGCCTGTTGCTCCCCTGCTTGTGCTTACTTGCTCCTGACAAATAAAATCTTTTTAAAAAATAGTAATTCCAGATTGTGTGTGTGTGTGTGTGTGTGTGTGTGTGTGTGCATGAGACAGAGAGAGAGAGAGGGAGACTGAGGAATGCCTGAGCCCAAGCACACCAGCGAATGCAAGCACACATGGGCCAACACTCAAGCTTCCATTTTGAACCAATGAGGAAAGCACTTGAAAGAAAACTATCTGAAGCCCAATCCCCCAGCCCAGCCAAATTACAGACAAAACTCACAGGTTTTCTATCCTTGGCTCTGACTCTGCTTTTCTAGGTCCTATTGCCCTCCATTCTCAGAAACTAGACCCCAACAACAAATCATGTTCTTCTCCAGCCAAATCACAACCCACATCCCATATGAGCCCCAGACAGAGCCCCTCAAAAAAACCTGCCACCTCCTGCTCTCCCTGGCCAAGAATTGACCGCCTCTCCACACCCCGCCCCACCATGGGCACAGCAGCAATCCTCTCACATCCTTCAAAACTCCTTAAAAGGCCCAGCTTAACAGAAACTCAGGGCTGACATTTCTCTTGATATCTGGCCCCTCTCTTCAATTGGAGAATGAACGAACTCTGTCCTACTTGTTGATCCACTATGCGCAATTCTTTGCTGCCCATCACCAGCCATCTGAACAGTAATCTTGCTAGGATCGTTGTTTTTCTGTTTGCTTTTTCTCTCACCATAACTCTAAGTAGGTTGAAAAGCTAAACACTACAGGAGGTCATAAGCATACTAGAACAAGACACTAGATCAATATTTATGAAAATCTTTTCTTTTGAAACAGATATTTCTAAGCATAATACAAAAGGAAAGAATTGATAGAGTTGACTTCTTAAAAACCTAAATTTCTTTTAAGAAAACTAGCACAAACAAAATTGAAAGGCAAAGGGCAAAATGGGAAATTATGTATGACACATATTGTAGAAAAATGTTAAACATTTTTTAAATAAAAAGAACTCTTAAAAAAAGATAAAACAAACACAAGAACAGATCATAATATAACAAATACTAAGAGCCTTAAAGATGTATGTATTCTTTAACTTACCACTTTATTTTTTTTATTTAAGCTTTTTTTTATTTAAACATATAATGTAACCCCACCACCCTCTCCCAAACCCTCTCCCCCCCCACCCCCCTCAGTTTGTTTTATGACATTAAGAGTCTCTTTTGGTTTGTCTCCCTCCCAATCCCAGCTTGTTTCATTTTTCTTTTCCTACCACCTTAACCCCCACCCCCGTTGCATCTCCACTTCCTCATATCAGGGAAATCATGTGATAGTTGTCTTTCTCCAGTTGACTTATTTCGCTAAGCATAATATGCTCTAGTTCCATCCATGTCGTCGCAAATGGTAAGATTTCATTTCTTTTGATGGCTGCATAGTATTCGATTGTATATATATACCACCTCTTCTTTATCCATTCATCAGTTGATGGACATCTAGGTTCTTTCCATAACGTGGCTATTGTGGACATTGCTGCTATAAACATTCGGGTACACGTGCCCCTTTGGATCACTACGTTTGTATCTTTAGGGTAAATACCCAGTAGTGCAATTGCTGGGTCATGAGGTAGCTCTATTTTCAATTTTTTGAGGAACCTCCATGCTGTTTTCCAGAGTGGTTGCACCAGCTTGCATTCCCACCAACAGTGTAGGAGGGTTCCCCTTTCTCCACATCCTCACCAGCATCTGTCATTTCCTGACTTGTTCATTTTAGCCATTCTGAGTGGTGTGAGGTGGTATCTCATTGTGGTTTTGATTTGTATTTCCCTGATGCCCACTATTTTCAATGATAACCTAGCTGGATAAAGTATTCTTGGCTGCATGTTTTTCTCATTTAGTGCTCTGAATATATCATGCCAGTTCTTTCTGGCCTGCCAGGTCTCTGTGGATAAGTCTGCTGCCAATCTAATATTTTTACCATTGTATGTTACAGACTTCTTGTCCCGTCCTGCTTTCAGGATTTTTTCCTTGTTGCTAAGACTTGTAAATTTTACTATTAGGTGGTGGGGTGTGGACCGATTCCTATTGATTTTGAGGGGTGTTCTCTGCACCTCCTGGATTTTGATGCTTGTTCCCCTTGCTATATTAGGGAAATTCTCTACAATAATCCTCTCCAGTATAGCTTCTGCTCCTATTTCTCTTTCTTCTTCTTCTGGAATCCCAATTATTCTAATGTTTTTTCGTCTTATGGCATCACTTATCTCTCGAATTCTCCCCTCGTGGTCGAGTAGTTGTTTGTCTCTCTTTTGCTCAGCTTCTTTATTCTCTGTCATTTGGTCTTCTATATCACTAATTCTTTCTTCTGCCTCATTTATCCTAGCAGTAAGAGCCTCCATTTTTTATTGCACCTCATTAATAGCTTTTTTTATTTCAACTTGATTAGATTTTAGTTCTTTTATTTCTCCAGAAAGGGCTTTTATTTCTCCTGACAGGGTTTCTCTAATATCTTCCATGCCTTTTTCAAGACCGGCTAGAACCTTGAGAATCATCATCCTGAATTCCAGATCTGACATATTACCAATGTCTGTATTGATTAGGTCCCTAGCCTTTGGTCCTGCCTCCTGTTCTTTTTTTTTGTGGTGAGTTTTTCCGCCTTGTCATTTTGTCCAGATAAGAATCCGCTGTTCTCCTTGTTAAGTGAACTTTGTCTTGGCTGGATTTCTTGTTGTTCTTCTTGGCGAGGGGCTTATTGTAGTGATTCTCAAGTGTCTCTGCCCCGGGCGGAATTGCACCGCCCTTACCAGGGGCCGGGCTAAGTAATCCTCTCAGGTTCGCTTTCGGGAGCTTTTGTTCCCTGAACGCTTTCCATAGAGTTCCGGAGGACGGGAATGAAAATGGTGGCCTCCCAATCTCCCGTTCAGAGGAGCCGAGAGCTAGGGGCCCTAGTCTTCAGTGCGCCTTCAGAGAAAAGCGTTTAATCACTCCCGTCTCCCCAGCCTCCGTTTGCGCTCGGAGACCTCGCTTGGAGAAAATCGTGCGTAATCAGTCCCGTCTCACTGGCTTCTGGGAGCGCTCCAAGCTCACCCATCCTGTGACCAAGTGTCTCTGTCTCTGGCAGAGTCCCACCTGGAGTCTCTGAACCCCATAGATCCCTGAGCTCTCCCGGGTCGGAGTCTCCCCGGATCTTGTGGGGACCCCTCGCACAGAGCACCGGCCGGTGTCACAGAGCCCTGGCCAGTGTCACAGACCACGGCTCTAGGAAACCTCGTCTCTGTCTCCGCAGCCGGTTTCCCTGCTCTAATATCTGTGAGCTCTGCGACACTCAGATACCCCCGATCCTTCTGTGACCCTGTGGGACCTGAGTCCCCGCGGTCCCCGCGAGGTCTTCACCCCAGTTTGGCCTCTGGAGTGATGTCCCTCCCTGGAGCAGACTTTTAAAAGTCCTGATTTTGTGCTCCGCCGCTTGCCTGGAGCCAGCCCCTCCCCCTGGGGTCTATCCTCCCGTCGCGTTGGATTCACTTCTCCGCTGGTCCTACCTTTTAGAAAGTGGTCGATTTTCTGTTTCTAGAATTGTTGTTTTTCTTCTCTTCGATCTCCTGTTGGATTCGTAGGTGTTCGGAATGGTTTGATAGGCTATCTAGCTGATCTCCTGCTGCCTGATGTCGTCTCAGCCTGCTACTTCTCCGCCATCTTGACCTAACTTGCCACTTTAACTTCCAGGAACATATCCTTAAGTGATAAGCTAAAATATTTTTTTAAATAAATATTTCCTACATAATTTTATAACATAATTGTGAAAAATTTAAAACAAATTATTAATGACAGTGAAAATATGGTACATCCATCCAATTGGATGTTAGTCAGGTTTTGAAAATTATGTAATAGAGAGTTTTAATTATGTTGCAAAATTTCTAATTCAGCATGTCTGGCATGGTCAAAGTATCCTTCCAAAAGATTCCAGGGCTTGATTCAGTGATGGGCTCACGAAGAAAGCCAGAACAATAAGACCCAGTGCTAGACTGATAAAAAATGTCAAAAAAGAGTCATTTCCTTTTCAGTGACATTGCTTCTCTTCAAACAGAGAAGTTTGAAGACAACCCAGAGGATAACCAATGAGTTAAGTGATGTACACAAAGACAACATTTCTTCAGAACCTGTATCTGACATTCTGGAAATCTGTGGGTGGTCCCCTAGACCTAGGGCAGTATGTGAAAAAGAAAAACCTTCTGTGTTACATAAGCTACAGTATTTGGGATGCGTCTCCAATAGCGCTCACTTATTCAAGGGTTAAACATTTATGCAAGCATTAATCACAACTTCACCTGTGAGTTTCACTTTGAGACTAAATTTTAATTTAAGTAGGTCAAGATAAAAGATTTGTTATCATTTATTTTAACATGCATGCATAAACACTTCATTATTGTAAGTTTGAGAATGATTAAGATGTAGCAAGTGTTGAGAATACTTACAGAGGAAAATTTTGAACAGAATGTCTCATAAAAACACAAGTTTGTCAAGGTTATCCTTTATTCATTCATGTTCATCTACCTTTTTTCTTTTTTTCCTTTTACAGAGAGGTAGAAGTGGGGGAGAAGGAGAGAATCTTAAGCAGGATCCACAGAGTGTGGAGCCTGACCGAGTCCTACATGTGGCTCAATCTTACAACCCTGAGATCATTACCTGAGCTGAAATCAAGTGTTGGACACCCAACTGACCGAGCCATCCAGGGGCCACATGTTCATTTACTTCCAAGAACGATTTTAAGGAGGTTAGAAGTTTAACAGTGATGCAAAAACACACTGATACATGGATAAACTAGAATACAGACCATTTAAGTGAGTAAAAGGGCAACAAGATATACAAGATAAAGTTAAAACTAGGTACTATATTTGCCTCCAGATTTTCTTGCAGATTTTCATGACTTTTCAACGAAATATTTAAAATAATAGATTCTCTCATCAATGAAATGCAAAGTCCCAAGGCATCCTCCTAAATATATGGAATCTAATCAATTAAATAGAAGATTTTAAAACATACTATTGCATAACCACTTACATATGGATACGCATGGTTTAGGAAATACATGTCAGTTAAAGAGAATCAATAAAATAGCTAATTTTCTCCCTAAAGCACACCAGTTTATAAGCCATCAGCCAAAATGTTTGGAGTGCTCACATTAATATTAGCATCAATGCATAATATTGCTCAATCATCATTACACAGGTTCTTCAATCACATTAGTATAGTTTGAAGTTATCAAAATTAACCTAGCTTTCATTAAGTTGAACGTACATGCATTAGGTAAAAGGAGTCGAGAGTGACATTAACCCTTCATTTATTAGAAAGAAGAATGACTGCCCAAGAAGCAGAAGAGTTCTTGTCCAGAACACAGCTCATGTTTCTAGAATTCTGATTCTGAGAAGACAGTTTGTCGTGATTTCACATTCACTCTGAAGTGAGTCAGAGAAACTAACAGATAAAAATTCCTAATACTACTAAATTTTCACTTCATGTTAGGGACCCTAATTTCAACACAGCAGTTTGCTTTTCCTTTTAAAAATACTTAGTAGTAATATTTTTTTTCCATCTAATACCAAGAGGATTCGGGCTTAACATCAAAATCTCATGCTAAAAAATGCCTAAAGATTCAGAATAAATGAGCTGAAATAATGAGATGAGCCAACTTCACCAGAAAAACACTGGATTTGGAGCACCTAAAGTTGGTGGTGCAGTTGGTTAAGTGGCTGACTCTTGGTTTTGGCTCAGTTCATGATCTCAGGGTCATGAGACTGAACTCTGTGTTGGGCTCTGTGGTCAGTGTGCAGTCAGCTTGAGATTCTCTCTCTCTCTCTCCCCCTCTGTCCCTCCCACTCATTCTCTCTCTCTCAAAATAAGTAAATAAATCCTTAAAAAAAAAAAAAAAGGAAAAAGACACTGGATTTTTAAAATGTCACATAAAGTACCCAAACAAAAGCATGCTTCAGTTTTAGTAAGAAATGAAGTTACACTAGTGACTATTCTCCCAGTACATTTCCAAAATAAAAATTGTTTTCCAAGATTTTTTCAATTAGTTACATATTATTAGAATGGCTTGATAATTTTGAAAAATATCTGGCAATTATACTTACATGTGTGGGTGTGTGAGGTACAATGGCTCCCTGAATCAACACTCTGAAATACATTCTCTGAAAGTGAAGGGATAACAGAGTATTTACTATTTTAGCCTTTTCACAATGTTTTATTGCCCTCTAGAAAGTTATAAAACACGACTTGACTTACCAAATTTTATTTCTCCCCTTTTCTGTAATCTCAGGGTGTCTTTTTAATGGAAAGATTAAAATAATTGTAAGGATTCAAAGAACATTATGAATGAACAAAGGAATGACATATAAGTAATCTTAATATATTAAAACTGGTATGATTTACTGAGTGAAGACAGATAAATTATAACCATTTTTTGCAAATACCTGGGTGGTTTCCAGAGAAAAGTTGTTTTTTTTTTTAAAGACTTTATTTATTTGACAGAGATCACAAGTAGGCAGAGAGGCAGGCAGAGATAGAGAGGGAAGCAGGCTCCCTGCTGAGCAGAGAGCCGAGGCAGGGCTTGATCCCAGGACCCTGGGATCATGACCAGTGCTGAAGGCAGAGGATTAACCCACTAAACCATCCAGGCACCCCCAGAGAAAAGTTCTTTTGCCTATTCTAAGCAAACCTGTATGTGAATATTAACAAAATATTACAGTAAATTAAGCTATAAACACTAAAGATTTTAAAGACGTGATATTGTAAAAAAATGAAATCTGCTTAAGAATTAAAATTATGCTAGATGGTAAGCTAAATGATATACATTTGAGTGAAAAACATCATTTGATTATGAATCTAAAACCACAATCTTTTTATCATGAGGAAATCTTCAACATGTATAGAAATGAGAAGAATGACTTTCATTGCATGAAAGGGATAAACTAAAGCAATTTTAAATTAACATACCCGGGACGCCTGGGTGGCTCAGTTGGTTAAGCAGCTGCCTTCGGCTCAGGTCATGATCCCAGCATCCTGGGATCGAGTCCCACATCGGGCTCCTTGCTTGGCAGGGAGCCTGCTTCTCCCTCTGCCTCTGTCTACCACTCTGTCCGCCTGAGCTCTCTCTCTCTAATAAATAAATTTTTTAAAAAAAATTTAAAAAAATAAATAAATAAATTAATTAATTAATTAACATACCCACAGACAAAACATCATTTTTTAATTTTTAGAAAATGGTTCCAATTTAGACACTTTACTCTCATTACTGATGAAAAATGAACAAAAGTTAATTTAGTGGCCTGACTTGCTTTTAAGTCACCTAGAATACAGCAATCATTTTTTATCTTCAATAAAAATAAAATTCCAAAAGATGGTATTCAAGTCTATACATTTGAATGAACTTTTTTTTAAAGAAATGTTACAATATCATGTTTATTTGTGCTGGGAAATAATAATGGTGAATATCACCTACTACATGTTAGGCTCTGATTTGAGCACTTTTACAGGGATGCCTGGGTGGCTCAGTTGGTTAGACAACTGCCTTCGGCTCAGGTCATGATCCCGAAGTCCTGGGATTGAGTCCTGCATCGGGTTCCCAGCTCCACTGGGCGTCTGCTTCTCCCTCTGACCTTCTCCTTGCTCATGCTCTCTCTCACTCAAGTAAATAAATAAAATCTTAAAAAAAAAAAAATTGAGCACTTTTACAGAGATAACCCACTTTGTGTTCTAACTACCTTAAGTGACAACTATTTATTACTATAATTTATAGATGAGCAAACTGAGGCAGGGGAAAGTTAAATCACTTTCCCAAAGATACAAAAAGAAGTAGAGCTGGAATTCACATCTGGGCAACAAGATTCTGGATTCCATAAGCTCCCCTATATAAATTGTCTCCCACTAGGATAATTTGAACCAAATTCAACTTGGACAACCATCAAACAAAATAATTAAAGAACCTCCTACATGAAAATAGGGGTACAATAGTAGCATCACCCTTTATTTTTCTCAAAATTACCTCATGTCAAAGGAAAAAAAATAATACACAGAAATGTAACTACTAGCTTTGATAACTGTAAAAGCACAGACCAGGTAAAAAGGCATAAACCAAACCATGGCGCAAAGCCCTACGTTTGCTGTGGCAGTAATGGTATGCCCAGGCTTAGGATATATGCAAACCATGTCTGCAAGCATTATTATGGCCCTATGGCATTAGGAATGAAGGAAATCTTCTTTTGTATGCACAACTACAGTTGCACGTCTTCATTGGCTTAAGATACAGATGAATATAAATACAACCCTAGGTCACTAAATAAAATCTCTGTTTGGCTGGAAAATTCCCCTGATCTTCCATAATTTATAGATGAAAAATGAACAGAAAACTGCTTCTTTAAAGAACAGATCCAATATACAATGATACTGCAAGGAGAAAAAGAACAGCGATAGATGAAGAAAACTCATTACAAAACAGTTCCCAAGTACATTAGCTTCCTAGGTCTGTTCTAAGAATTTACCAAAAAGCAGTTGGCTTTATACAATGTCAATTTATTCTCTCATAGATCTGGAGTCTAAAAGTCTAAAAGTAAGTTGTCACCAGTGCCATGCTCTCTGAAGTTTCCAAAGAAGAATCCTTCCTTGCCTCTAACTTCCGGTGGCTGCCAAGGCAGGTGAGCAAAACTTGCCACCCCAAAGTATGTCTCTTTGCCATGTGCATTATTTTAGATTGAGTATTTTTTGAGAAACAGGAGGCTGAGGAAGAATCTTTGACCTTTCCCTCACCACCAATGCCTGAAATGATTTAGATAGAAGAGCTGCTCTAGAAAGGGAGCTAAGACCACAGATAAGTATAGTATAGTATAAACTAGGTATGCTAGAGAAGGGGAAACCTAGAAAAATCTTTGTTAAAATTCCTCTATCTCATTGTTTTTGTATGGCTCAAAAAACATTTGTTTACCAAACATTTACTTTTTTCATCCTCCTGTAAATTGCTTTCCTTCCCTTTCAAGCCCAGACTACTAATCCGTCCTCCTTAGTTCAGAATAACATTTATACCACATCTGGCCAACTGTCTTTGGAATCACTTTGGTTTCCCCATCTGTATGTAATTACATTTGATTTTCTTCTGTTAATATTTCTCAAAGCAATTTAATTCCTACAGCCAGAATAACCTTGAAGGGCAGAGGAAAATTCTTCCTCCCAATACCAACAATCTTTTACATTCCTTGGCTTGTACTTCCATCACTCCCATTTCTGCCTCCACATGTCAGGTATATTTTCCCAGTGTGTCTTACATGGCCTTCTTGTAAGGACATGAGTTGTTGGGTTTAGGACTTGCCCTAATTCCTTATGACCACATCTTAACTAATTACATATGCAAAGACTGATGTTCCCCAAAAAACCCTTACATTTAGAATACAAGGAATACATAGAAATTTTGTTCAAAAACTTCTCTATGAATTTATAAAACTGAATAAAGCCATTACTTTCATGAATTGAGCAAAAGTACAGGAAAATATAGTGAGAAGATAGAGGCAAAATGTAAAGTAAGGGAAGATGTGACATTGAAATTAAAACATCACAGAAATTAAGGCAAAGTTAAAATAAGTTTGACAGAAACAAAAACATGCAAACAGGAAACTGCTAAGTTAGAAAATAATAGAACATAATTAGTATTTGCAGACCTACAAATAAGAAAAGTCTTAAAATACAAGCACATTTAAATCCAAACTTTGATAGAAAAATTCAATGCTGGGGAAAAACAGCCAAAATGGGCAACATGCAAATATACCCCACCTAAAATTATCAGTAAATAAAAAAAAATCCATTTGTACAGCTACATAAAAGATCAAACAAAAAATAGTGGAAATTTTTGAAAAAGTCTCAGAAATACTCATTTCAAACTTGAACATCTAGAAACAGTGGAATAATTTCCTCAGAATCCTATATGAAACCAAGTATGTATTTGCACCCAAGCAACACACAAGAGTTTTAAATATGTAAAAGTTTTGAGAATAATATTCCCATAAACTTTTCTTGGAAAAATTTGAGTCAAGGAAGAGATAACTGGGAAAAGTAAAGCAATAGGATTACTGGTAAACATCAAATCTATTTAACAGTATTATGTCCCCATAATACAGCTGAAGCAAATGGGTATTCTGATGACAAGATATGCTACAGAATTTATGAAAGTAGAAAGTTAAAAGGGAAGAGTGTAAAAAGATGAAGATAATGTATTAGCTGTATCACTTGTACTTAGTCAAAATTTAACAATAAATACATAAAAAGGTTACAAATCAAGAACCGTAATACAAGCTTATTAAGGAATTTACAGGTAGATTCTAAGAAACAATATAATTGACAATTGACAATATGTGGATATATATGAAAGGAGATGGGGTGGGGGAGAAAAGGTATTTTATCATTAGTCTTAGTAGAGCATGGAAACATACCATAAATAAAATAAAGCTTAAAAATAGGAGGCCAACATTTTTTTTAAAAAGGTTTTATTCAACCATTTGACAGAGAGAGAGCGAGCGCGCACAAGCAGGGGGAGCGGCAGGCAGAGGGAGAGGGAGAAGCAGGCTCCCCACTGAGTATGGAGCCTGATGAGGGGCTCAATCCCAGGACCCTGGGAACATGGCCTGATCTGAAGGCAGACATTTAACCAACAGAGTCACCCAGGCACCCCATGAGGCCAACATTTATAAACCTAAAACATAAATGACATAAGACAAAATATATTAAAGCTAATCTGTAATATAAAACTGATTCATACCTGTCATTCTTTTTCAAATTTATTGAAAAAAAAAAACTATGAATATAGAAGGCTTAAAAAACAATAAAGAAAACAGGATACATATTTGATAGTGTCAAAGCAGTTGTCACAAAAATAATTAGTATGATTCTACAAAGAAAGATGATACACTGTGCAGGAATGTAGCATCTTTTCAAAGTAAGCATTTGAAAACAAATACATCATAGGTTTTACGTCTTATAACTTAAATATTAGTGATTACCAATCTTATTTTTTGTCTGAATCTCATGTGATATTATCTATGATGTTGCATTTCTAAAATAGATACCTTTGATATGGTGGTTATAAGACAACAGTATTAACAGATATGGAAAACACAGCATTCCTATTTGGACTTCAAGTAATAACTAGACATTTCCTCATTTTTGTTTTCTAACAATTTTCCAAGGCATTTTCACTTCCGCAAAATACTGACAGTATATTACCAACGACTAACAATTTGCCTATCACCCAAGAGACAATGAGTGGACATGGAATTATATGTTTATCGAAATCCTTCCATTTATTACTTGACTTGCGAGGCAAACATTATTTTCCCCATTTTGAAAACAACTATGATCTAATACATATCTATAATAATTATCTGTTTAGACCCCTATACTTCCCACATTATTAGAGCATCCTGAAAAAAGGGACTATATCAGTTGTTTCCCCATTACCTTGCACAGTACATTATACATAATAGATCCTTATCAATATTTCCTGAGCTTAATTATTTTTACCAATAGGCAAAGATATTTGCTTGAAGAAGGAACACTTGACCATTCACTCAAAACAGAGTTTAAAAATAATTTGATGTAGAGAAATAAAAAGCAGAAGTAGAGTACTTAATTTTTGCTCAGGCTAACTGCCCAATTCTAATTAGGCCATCGGCACATGGGCTTCTACTTATTTTCATGCCTCCTTCAAAGCCCTGGAGATAACAGAACAGTGATCATGGCAGCCAAACAAACCATATGGGAACCAACAGACCACAACTTAATTAGCACTGAAAATTTATGCCAGTAGTGTCAGCTTCTATTTTTATATTACTTCATCTTCAGAATCTCAAAGTTTTAATAAAATTTACCATTTTGTCTTTGCATTTAGCTTTCCTAAAATATAAACACTAGATGAAATTACAATTTATCAAAGAAATTTATTTAAAATAAGAGCTCACTACAAGAGATAACATTTTTAATTTAAAAAATTAAATTCTGCCTTCCAAAAATCACTTTATCATTAATCTGTTTTAAATATTGATATCTGAAAATAAATTTTATATTTAAACAAGTCACACTGGTTTTTTTTTAAGCAAGGCATTTGCAGTATACTCCAGTAACAACTATTCAAAACTAAGATGTTAAATAAAGCCTTGACTTTGTAATCTTTGCATCATAGTATATCTTTGTGAAATTTTACAGAGATTTAATATCTCTCTGCCTAATAATTTGATAATATACTTTATAAAGGAGTGATTAATTCAGAAGCAAAGCTGGGAGCATAACTAGTCAACTGATTCTCAGTTCAGCACTCTTTCTAGACTAGGGGGTAAGTGATCTAAAAAAGCTAGATTCTATTTACTTAGCTATCATTTATAGTTAAATTTTGTTCATTTAAAAACACAGTGTAAAGGGTTGAGATGAAACTCCTAAAACTCATTTAAACATTATCTTATTTTGTATGCTCTAAGTAACAATCTAATTTAAAAAAGAGAGAGAGAGAATCATGAATACTTTAATTTTTCTTACATATTCTAATCTAACCTAATCTAACTTACTGAGTTTTTTTCTTTTTTAATGGCAACCTGTAGAGATCAGGTAAATTTAATCATACTTAACAGTTTGTAATTTGTATTCTTCTAATTAAATTAACAAGAATAAAACAAAAAGCTGTGTCTGCTGTTGTTTTTTTCCCCCTCTGAAATTCTTTGTTGTACCATCTGGCTAAGAAAGCTTGCAAACATTGCTGTCTGGACAGAGATATGACCAAGTACCCAGAGGTGAAATCCCAAAACATTAATAGTCTTCAATAATTCAGTGCATAAACCACCAGTCTGCCACTGTTATATCTACTAGTTTTAATGAATTAACTATCGTATTAGTCATATTGACTGTTTTAAACCTAGCTTAAATGTTTTACATAACTTTTACATAAAGGTAATGTTTAAAAGATGCAATAAAGAGATCTGTAGGAAAAGAAAAACCATAAAACTAGCTAATATGATAAAAAGAAACTAGGTGTTGGCAGCATTGAAATAATGATTTTAGATCTTTTTTTTTTTTAAAGATTTTATTTACTTATTTGACACAGAGAGAGATCACAAGTAGGCAGAGAGGCAGGCAGAGAGAGTGGGTAGGGAAGCAGGCTCCCCGCCGAGCAGAGAACCCAATTCGGGACTTGATCCCAGGACCCCGAGATCATGACCCGAGCTGAAGGCAGAGGCCCAACCCTCTGAGCCACCCAGGCTTCCCTGATTTTAGATCTTTATAAAAATTTGATTACTAAATAAACTACTTTAAACAAATTGATAAAAGTTGAGTTTATCATTTTCCTTTTTTTTTTTTTGACTTTGGTATTTGAAATGAAATAATGTGAGTAATACAAGTGAAAATATTAGAAAATTCACAGGAAAAAAAACCAACAACTATTGGATTCTAAATTTAGGGTCCTGGGAACTAATTTTGAACTTTCTATTTTGAATTAAAAAAAAAAAAAAAGAAATTTACCTAAAAGCATGCTGTGATTTTTCTTGATCTGGTACTACTGGAGTTCACCACACTTTATCCTGTCACTTAATTTCACTTCTGACACCAGTCCTTCAAGGCACAAATCCCTGGGGTGAACAACACCTGCAATAGCTTTCTTTGCTCAAGGAAGAAATCTTTGGGAATGAGCCCCGAATGGCAATTTGGACAGCTGCTTCCCTTCAACAATATTTTTTCATGGAAAATAAAAAAAGGCAAAGGAAGCCAGAGAGACAAATACAGTTCCCAAAAGGTCCTTATGTACTTAAACAGAAGTTTTAATGACCAAATAGGAAAACATAAAGTATACAATTGCTTCTACAAAACAGGCCCTAGTGGGTAATGTACCTTTAGACATAAACTGATAGTACGATATAAGAATAAGGACTTCGAATTGTATCTTCCACTTTTATCTCATTTCTTTGACTTAACTGTTCTGGCATCACTGGCTTTTTGATTATCTAGAGCACATCATGGGAGGAAGGTTTAATAAGTGATTTGAAATAGTGGAATTAATAGGTTTCCCTCACATACATAAAATACAGGTAATGAAAGAGGTAGCACCAAAATAGCAAGTTTATTATGGTTTCTAAAGTTTACAATAAGCTATTTGAAATCTGGAAAATAAGAAAATAATAGTCATATTCAGTTAGGCAATATGAAAGTTCAAAAGAATAGATGTGCTTCTCAGCAGGGAATTACCTTGAAACTTACAGTCTTTTCATTAAGAAATGTACTTATTTTTTGGCCTTCTGACATCAGATAAAATTGGGGTGGACTGCTCATCACAGGTAATAAGTTAAATTGGCAAACTGGCTTTGATGATTTTTCTGAAAAAGACTGTATAGATTTACCCTTCTGTCAATCTAGATAATATATTTGTGACACAGGAAGAAATCCACTCTTTGGGATAGAGACTATTTCAATCTGTTTCTTCCTCTGCATTTTTTCTGTGGAAAACGTGTTCTTCTCAAGTTTTCTTTCATCAACTGTATGCTGATAACACTCAGCTCTGTATCTCCCCCACCCCTGTCTCTTGAGCACTCATCCCAGGAGTAGTGATAGTATATAAAATTAATAATTGTCCCTAATTTAATTATTCAATAAATACAACAAAAATAATAAATTATATATGAATAGAACAGAAGGGGTAGAATATGACAGTGAATAAAAGGAAGAATTGATAGTGACAGTGAATAAAATCATGTTTTTAATTGAATTATTCAATAAGAATAAATTGAGAAAATTTTCCCATGTTACCTAAAAACCTAAAAATTAACCCAAAAAAGTCAAAATGTTGCACCAGCTTGCATTCCCACCAACAGTGTAGGAGGGTTCCCCTTTCTCCACATCCTCGCCAGCATCTGTCATTTCCTGACTTGTTCATTTTAGCCATTCTGACTGGTGTGAGGTGGTATCTCATTGTGGTTTTGATTTGTATTTCCCTGATGCCCAGTGATGTGGAGCACTTTTTCATGTGTCTGTTGGCCATCTGGATGTCTTCTTTGCAGCACTACTGGGTATTTATCCTAAAGATACAAACGTAGTGATCCAAAGGGGCACGTGTACCCGAATGTTTATAGCAGCAATGTCCACAATAGCCAAGTTATGGAAAGAACCTAGATGTCCATCAACAGATGAATGGATAAAGAAGATGTGGTATATATATACGATGGAATACTATGCAGCCATCTAAAGAAATGAAATCTTACCATTTGCGACGACATGGATGGAACTAGAGCGTATTATGCTTAGCGAAATAAGTCAACTGGAGAAAGACAACTACCACATGATCTCCCTGATATGAGGAAGTGGAGATGCAACGGGGGTGGGAGTTAAGGTGGTAGGAAAAGTAAAAATGAAAGAAGATGGGATCGGGAGGGAGAAAAACCAAAAGAGACTCTTAATGTCATAAAACAAACTGAGGGGGGTGGGGGGAAGAGGGGTTGGGTGAGGGTGGTGGGGTTACATCATATGTTTAAATAAAGCTTAAATAAAGTAAAAAAAAAAAAAAAGTCAAAATGTTTGAGATATGGATGACAGTATCTTTCCGTTTAGAGAATCCTTCGGTTCTTCCAAGGATCTAGGGTACCAGACATTACAAAGTAACTAGTTGAGCTTTAGTCTTAGTGATGAGTCTACTTCTTGCTCATTTTTATTCCTAGGGAGGGATTCTTTGGGTTCCAGGCTCACAGCTCTCAGCTTTCCCGGGGCTCCTCTTTTCTCGAAGCATATCCGCCTTCAATATTTGTTTACATTCATTATATAAATTCTTCCTTTTATCTACCTATCATATTTGGTCTTCCATTTGAATCATTTTTTCCTTCCTCTGTTATTCCTTTACAATTTGGGATAAGCTCTCTTATTGTTGTTTTATTTTCTTCCTACACACTGATTTCTGTCACATCAATTCTACTTTTAATTTCTTTCAGTGTGGATTTTACTTCTCATATGGAGTTTTGTTACTTTTCTCTTGACTCTGTCCCCTTCTCTTTTTTTTTTTTTAAGATTTTATTTATTTATTTGACACAGAGAGAGAGAGACCACAAGTAGGCAGAGAGGCAGGTGGAAGGGCGGGGGAAGCCGGCTCCCTGCTGAGCAGAAAGCCTAATGCGGGACTCGATCCCAGGACCCTGAGATCATGACCTGAGCCGAAGACAGAGGCTTTAACTCACTTAGCCACTCTGTCCCCTTTCTTATTCTCACTTTTTGTCATTCCATACACACTTCACGCATTATCATCTCCATTTTAAGAGGGCAAGTTTTATTGTATACTACTGAAATTACCAAATCACATTTTCTTATTTAAGCAATTATAGTAAAAGTATATGTTTCTTTTGAGCTTTTCAGACATCATTCTCCCTCTTTTTTCTGTTCATCAGTAATTTGCAAAGCATGCTATATTATTTTCCTCTTATTCAAATCCAAGAAATGATGTTGGATCACTCTTATTTGTTAATAGAATGCATAGTTTTCCTTGATCTATTCTATCGGTTGTGTTGTGAGCCTCATCAAAATCTATGGCTCAAAATTTGCATGATGCTTGTTTCTACTAGATATCACCTAGTATTTCTATCCTTCTGAGGCATATACTTTCCTCTTTTCTAAGATCTTACCTTACCCTTCCTTGATAATATATCTTGGAAAATATCTATACCACTGGTGGGCCTGCTACTTTCTCTAGCTCTACCAGTAAACCTTTTCTTTATTTTTAAGTTGTTTTCTGAGTGTGGCAGTCTTTGCCCAGATAAAGAAAGATGGTATCTGAAGAAATGAGAAAAAAAATTCAAGAATTCTAATGGCCTCACGAAGTAGTCTCAATAGCTACAAAGGAATAAATGACAAATTCTTTTTTATTTGTGCTCTAAGTTTGTGAAACAAGGTACAGATTTTTAAAGGAAGAAATGAGAAAACCTATCTTTGATTTTCTTCAGGTATTTTGTCCCATAAAAAAGAAACAAAGATATATCACATTCTGAGTCTGGGAAGACTTTACTTAATTATTTCCATTTATTCATAATACTAAGCAACATTTATCAGAATTTGACATTAAGGTTTCTGTTCAATCTTTGCTATCAAAGTTACCAGTTCTTCTGTTCTGTATCTTCAAAAGTAATCTGTTCTGTATCTTCAAAAGTAATTGAGAAGTTAAGCAAAATTTCACGGAGTCTGCTAGATTCTGCTTCAATTTGGATAATTCAGGCAACATTATTTTTAATTATTAAATAATAATACTTAATTATTATTAAATTATTAATTTAATTTTTAATTATTAAATATTTTAATTATTAAAAAATTAAATTATTTAATTATAGTTAAGATGCCAGCAAATTCTATTTGGTTGAGAGCAAGTTACAGTGTATCCCTTATGTTGTAATAAATTCCTATCATAAGTTCTTGCTTTAATAACTACAAGATATATTTATATTTATATACATACATACAAGCTTAAGAAGTTTGCACTAAAAAAGTCAAGCTGGTTAGGAAGAAGGATCAAAGCTAGATCTGCAAACAAAACTCTTGACGTATTTCAGCATTTTTCTTAAAGAGCTAAAAATACCGAAGAACATCTCTAAGTACTTCATCACAGTTCACGTAATAGAAACAGACTTTAAACAAAGAAGACAGATGTAGTGAACATTGTGGTATACTATCCATAACTCCTAGGATCCATGAACTCATTCCTCCACCTGCTGGCTTGCTGATAGCTCAGAGGTGAATATCTCCCCAGAAGTAGATTTCTGCTGAAGTGCCTCACAAAGGGTTAGGTCCCTTGTTAAGAACAGAATATATCCTATGACCTTACTTCAATTTGCTACACCACTGAAGGATCATCCCAGATCCAGTTCTTAAAATCTGCTACACATGCACTTCAGTTCAACGTCTACCTGTGCCCAACCCCTCTTTCTTCAGTTCATAAGAGATGTTATTGCTAAGAGCACTCCCCAATAAATTTTCTGTATGATAGCCTTATTTCAGAGTCTGTTTCTCCTTGAAATATGACTGAAGAAACTAGAATATTGATACTAAGTAGTTTATACTTCAAAAAATGGTTCCTACGTTACCATGTAGCAGAAGGAGAAAACCCATTCCTTTCCAAAGAAAGCAAAGTTCTTCTCTAACCTGAGCAAAACCAGGGAAGATTTTAGGTTGTCTCTTTTTCTACTTTAATATTATTCCTTAATTTCAAAGCTGAAAGTTAATGAAATACCATTACCAAGTATGCGCATGGCATAGTCACCTAAAGAGCAAACAAAAGAAAATTCATTCTTTCTGCCAATACTTATCAAACCACATTAACCATCATGGGTGTTTGGAAGGTACACTACAAAATAAAGCAGTGTGGCTCTCCTCTCACTTCAATGCTTGATTTACATTGGGGGAGAACTACCAAGAACCACTTTCTCATCTAGAATACAAGTATATAAGGAAAAGAGACAGACACTAACCATGTACATCTTAAACCCTCAATGCAGAAAACAGTGACTGGGATACAAAAGATATGCCATAAAGTTTGTTGAATTACAAATCACAAAATTTTCAGAAAAATACATTTGGGAATATGTCATCATGAAGCTCTAAGAATAGTGTAGCACTGATGTTCAATACTAGAAAGAATTGTAGCACAGAAATTTAAACTTCAAAATGTAGAGTTGGGGGCGCGTGGGTGGCTCAGTCGAGCATTCAACTCTTGATTTCGGCTCAGGTCATGATCTTGCTGTCATGCAACTGATCCCTGTGTCAGGCTCTATGCTTAGGGCAGAATCTGCTTCAGATTCTCTCTCTCTCCCTCTGCCTCTCCCCCCATTCACACTCTAAATAAGTAAGTAAGTAAATAAATAAATAAATAAAATCTTTTTCAAAAATACAGAATTAAGGGCGCCTGGGTGGCTCAGTGGGTTAAGCCGCTGCCTTCGGCTCAGGTCATGATCTCGGGGTCCTGGGATCGAGTCCCGCATCGGGCTCTCTGCTCAGCAGGGAGCCTGCTTCCTCACCTCTCTCTCTGCCTGCCTCTCTGCCTACTTGTGATCTCTGTCAAATAAATAAATAAAATCTTTAAAAAAAAATACAGAATTAATCTTAGGGCATTCACAGAATTAAAAGCATTTATGGAATTTAAAAGTACATTAATGTATCAATAATTGAGTAACAAATGGAATTTATGTTAGCTGAAAATTCAATACAAGTAGGATAAGAGAAAATCTAAAAAAAGAGTGGTAAGTATGTCCTAGTTCAATGAACTAAATGAGAAAATGTGGCTAAAAGATCAAATATTATTCAAGAGAAAAAGAAATACTAGAATGAACTAAATCACACTAAATATGATTTTTAAAGGGGGTAAGAACATACAGACCAACTTGCCCAGTTTTTCTTCAGTTGAGATTTGAAATGAATCAAAATATTTGACAGATTTTTTTTTTTTACTATTTTAGTGAGAAACCTAGAAAATTGAAAATTTAATAATACTATCACCTAAAAGCACTTCATGATGGAAAGGACACTGCTCCCAATAAAATTGGTTCATAAATAAAAGGCAGTTGCTACACAGCAGTTAGCTCAATTTTATATGGAAGTGACAGTAAGAAAAGCCCTCTACAGTACCACCTCTGTCCTTACTTATTTGAATAGCAAATTACAGCAGTGTTTTAAAGTGAGAAAATCATCAAATGCTTAATCCCAAACTGTCCTGCATAACAATAAAATGTGGTAATGTGTTTCTTTAGGAGTGTTTAAATATATTTACTTTTTAAGTCATCTTAACAACATAAAGATAAAACAATGTATAAGATATGAAACTAGTAATCACTAATTATCGGGCATGGCAAAGCAATTGAAAGCCGTTCATAAACCTGTCACATAGTTCACTTGTCAGAAAACTTATTCAGACAGATAACGTGTTTTTTAAGTAGGCAAATATGAACTATAAAATATGCTGTAGCCACTGAAGAGCTCTCTCATAGTTTTATTTTTAATTTTTAAATGATGTAGCAATGACTTTACACCTAGGATCCAGTAATCCACTAAAAACTTGATAATAAAAGCTTTTGGTTTAGGACAGACTATTTTCTTTTAACAATGCATTTAAAATCTGCAGTCAAGTCTTAAACTAATGGAGGTATCTTTGCATGGAAACAGCAAAGCAAATCCAGAAGTGTCACTGGACCTGAAACGATGTGGCTATTAAGAGGGTAAGGGGAAAAGCAAGTCCCTAAGAGCGATTTCCATATAACATCAAAAATTTAACACAATATAATTGGGGCTAACTAAGGATCATGTTTCAGGGATTTCATATTCAGCTTATAACCCTTTTCGAAATGTGGGATGCCATTTAAGTTAATCAAAGCTCTTTGGCCCAGGGCTTTACAAACTCTCTGTGATGAAATATTGATCTTTTTATTTTCCTATCTATTTCAGACCAACTATATAAATACATATAATCAGCTTGGTTTTAAATCATTTGGAAATGACATGATTAAAACATGCTCACGTGAAACCAAAATTAATGACTACATTGTTATATACTCTAAGAATATTATGAATGCTAAACCTAGAAGGGCTAATAACACTACAGTTACTTTTTGAACCATGTTTCTAACAGGAAGATAAGTAAAGGAATAGGCCCACATTTGGGGTAAATAATATAAAGTAGGTTTAACACATAAGCAACTCCTACCCAAGCCACTGATAGACATCACTATCTGATTATGCCCCTTTTTAACCATTAAATAGAGATGTGGTTTCTCTCATCTTTACCCAGATAGCACTCCAGACAGCCACTTCTAACCGACCAAGTCTACCTAAGACAGGTCTACCACGGAGAGAAATGAAAAATGACAAGAATAGAAAGATCTGTTATTTTCTGTCTTTATACTTAAACATATGTACATGACGGTGTACAACAAACTTAAGTGAAAATATATAATGGAATAACTAAATTAATATGGATGAGCATTTCTCTCTGAGCCAAAAAAAGTCACAGTTCATGATACTGTGATAATACACAAATGTGATTATGGAAATATAAAGATCAGCTTCAGACTGGAGTGGTCAAAGGTTAAACACAGTATGGATCTGAAAGCCCTATTTAAATAGACTGAAAACAGCCAGGTAGCCCACCTATGTCACAAAGCAACAAAAAAGATATGGAAGGAGAAAAATAAAAATCTTTCCAGAAGATTTCAAGTAAAACAGCATGTGACAAAAGACAGAAATAGGGAAGTCCCTGGGATGAAAGGCCAGAACGGAGTTTAGGGACATGTTCTGAGAATTCCCATCTTCCTTGTTACCTCGTTCTTTTCAGGCCTAGCCTCTACTAATAAATCATTCTTTCTTCTTTTTTGAACATATTTTCTCACCGGCATCATAAACCTCAAAAGCAACTTTTAAAAAATTTTGAAATGTCAACGGCATGGGGGCATGGCTTGTGGATTGACTTTCTATTGAATTTCAGTTAAATTTCCTCAACCATTTTCTTCAAAAATTTGTTTTAAGAACTTAATAAGTTCTAAATAGAGATTATACATATATATACAGTATGCTACTACACACAATCATATAAAATACCATATACCATATGCATAATATATACATATACAATGTCAATTTATACATACAATATACATACATATGGATGATGCTTGTGTACACACGTTACTTGAAATTATGAAAATATAATTATGTAAATTGTCTACAAATGGATATATATATTCAACACAATCCCATCCAAAAACACAGGCTTCGGGTTTTTTTTGTTTTAGAAATCGAAAGGTTAATTCTAAAATATGTATGTAAATAAAAGGATCTAGAAAAGATAAATCAATTCTTTTAAAAAAGAAAGATAAAGAGGTCTTACACAGGGGCGCCTGGGTGGCTCAATGGATTAAGCCTCTGCCTTTGGCTCAGGTCATGATCTCAGGGTCCTGGTATCAAGCCCCGCATCAGGCTCTCTGCTCAGCCGGGAGCCTGCTTCCCTCTCTCTCTGCCTGCCTGTCTGCCTGCTTGTGATCTCAGTCTCTCTGTCAAATAAATAAATACTAAAAAAAAAAAAAAAGAGGTCTTACACTACTTGCTTGTAAAAGTGACTATATATCTACATTGTCTGGGATTTGCTAAAGGCTTGACAAAGAGTTCAGTGGTATCAAATACAGAGTCCGCGGGGCGCCTGCGTGGCTCAGTGGGTTAAAGCCTCTGCCTTCGGCTCAGCCTCTGCCTTCAGCTCAGGTCGTGGTCCCAGAGTCCTGGGATAGAGCCCCGCATCGGGCTCTCTGCTCAGCAGGAAGCCTGCTTCCTCCTCTTTCTCTGCCTGCCTCTCTGCCTACTTGTGATCTCGATCTCTCTGTTAAATAAATAAATAAAATCTTTTAAAAAAAAATACAGAGTCCGGAAATGAACTCACATATGCATGCCTATTTGACTTTCAGAAGAGATAACAAAGCAGTTCAGTGGTAGAAATGATCAACAAAGATACTGCAACAACTGGTTTTCCAGTAAGGAAAAAAAAAATATTGACCCTTAAATTCCACGACATACAAAAATTAACTCGAAGTGAATTACACAACTAAAAATAAAAGCTAAAATAATACAAAGTCCCAAGGAAAACAAATATCTTTGTCACCGTGGTGTAGGCAAAGGTTTCTAAGGTAATAAGAAGTACAAACTAAATACACAAAAGGTGCTAAATTGCGTATCAAAATTTAAAACTTTGCTCTTTTTAAAACACTACTAAGAAAATAAAAAACAATTCACACATAACAGAAAATATTTGTAATGCACTGTCAAAGAACATATAGCAATTATGAACTCTTAGATCTCAAAAAATAAATAAACCATTAAAAATAGGCAATCTATCTGATAAGACCCTGAACAAAAGAGACACAAATGACAAGCACATGCAATTTTGCTCAACATCATTGGTCATTAGAAAAATACAAATTAAACCCCAGATGAGATTACATACTCATTAGAGTGGCTAAAATTAAAAAGCCTCAAAATTCCTTAAATTTTTACCTCAGCTGGGCAGCAGCATAATAAAACCAACTCCCTAGCCTATCTCAATATACTCAAAATCTGATACAGGTTTTTTTGTGGCTTAAAATAATGGCACTGGTTGTTTTCCACATCCTAGTAGAAAATTCAGACAACAGCGCAAAATTAATACACAAAATGCTGAGGAAAAAGAAGGTAAATCAACAAATAGGTGTAAGCTACAAAAAGTAAGGTTTCACCTAAATTAAATTCTTTTTTTCTTCCCCTTATTGCAAAGGAAGAAATTCAAGGAAAATCCTTACTTGGCTCCTTAATTTCACTTAGCTCAGGATGTGAGGGCGATCTGGCTATGACATCTGTCACACCACTGATCGCCAGGGTTGATTCAGCTTATCTGGCTGGTTGGCTGCCTGTCCACTTTCTCCCTCACCACTCCATGTACTTTCCTCCCTAAGCTCTGATCTCAGAAGAGAAAGACATTACCGGATAGAGGAGGACTGTTCCTCAGCCAAGGGTATACCCGTGCTCCTTGCTAGAACCTCCAAACAAGCTCTCAATTTTACTTAGCTCCTTGAACATGACTCACTTTACTCCTTTAATATTACTTAGTGGTCAAAAGATTCTTTTCCTAGCAAATAACATTTTCTCTCCCACCTTCACACCAATATGATAAATGTCATTTTTTTAATTCCATTTTTTTAAGTGATAGCAGTCTTGGTACTATATTTCTAGGTTTCAGGTTTTTCTTGAGGTTTCACATTTTTTCACACTTTTAAGCTATTCAGAGAGGAGCCATGAGAATTAAATAAGGTGAATATAAAAATACAACATAAACCAGGAACTGTCACTATGGTGTTATCACTTAAAATTACCTTTAGTTGCCAATGACATCTGCAAGCAGAGCTGTAGCTGAGTCCGCAAGACGAGTTCTGATCATTTCCTGGACCTGATTAAAATAAAAGAATCTCTCAGATATTACAAACACAACTTTTTAAACTGCAAGTGAAATGTTAACTTCTTTTTATATTAATATAATGGAATCCAGCCCTTGATGGTTGCTAATTTTTCTCTGAAATGCCCACTTAATATTCCTTCACTTAAAGAAACCACAGAAGAAAAGATACAAATATTTCTTCAAAGTAATAAATTAAAAGAATTAAAATTAATGCCCATAAAACCCCTCTGATGCAGGTATTGTTTTGTATCTTTGCAATTTTCCTAGAAACTAAATGCTTTTGAGAAACATTAAAATTACATGACATTCTTTTGGTATTGATTGAACACTTTTTAAAAACTGTATGACCTTTGAGAATAATGTCACTCAAATACTTCTCTGCAAACTTCAGGAGTCCAGTATACATTTATAACAGTTAACAGAGTGAAGCAAAACTATTTCTAGGAAATATGAGATAAACAGAGTAGGAAAAGACAGTGAAAAAAGAGACTAACCAGGGAAATGGGAATCATGAGTAAAGAAAACAATTTATTGATTGCAATCATTATGTTCTATTTCTCCAGCTTATGGTGCAAGTGTCTAAACTTTTAATTTTGTGATAATTTTAGATTCATGTAGGAGTTTGAAAATACTATAGATTATAAACCAACAAAATACATCCATCAGCTTCTCCTTAACTTTTTACTTAACCACAGAGTACTTATCAAAACTAAGAAATTAACTTTAGTAGAATATTTCTAATACATTGATTCTTCAACATTTATAGTTTTAGTCTATTGTCTTGTATGTTCCATGATCCAATTCAGGATTCCACATGATATTTGGTTCTCAGGTTTCTTTCATGTCCTGTCCATTTCCTCAGTCTTCCCTTGTCTTTCATGACACCGTTATTTTTTTTTCTTTTAAGATTTTATTTATTTATTTGGCAGAGAGAGAGAGATCACAAGTAGGCAGAGAGGCAGGCAGAGAGAGAGAAGAAGCAGACTCCCTGCTGAGCAGAGAGCCCCATGCAGGGATCCATCCTAGGACCCTGGGATCATGACCTGAGCTGAAGGCAGAGGCTTAACCCACTGAGCCACCCAGGTGCCCCATGACACTGTTATTTTTTAGAATATTCTTCAAGGGGCACCTCTCTGCCTACTTGTGATCTCTCTCTCTCTGTCAAATAAATAAATAAAATCTTAAAAGAAAAAGAATATCCTTCAATTTAGAGTATCTCATGTTTGCTTTTGATTTGGCTTAGATTTTGCATGACTTTAATGAATCATACAGAGATGATATGTTCTTCTCAGTGAGTGCTTATTAGGGAGTGTTCGAGGTTGATATGTATTATTGCCTTGTTAATGTTGATAGCTTGGTTAAAGTGGTACTTGCCAGGACTCTGCATTCCATACTTAACTATTTTCCCTATTTAATTACTAAATACATTTTTAGAGGGAGGACACTTGGAGACTATGTATCTATGTATCCCATGCCCACCTATTTTATACTTGCTAGTTCTAGCAGGCATTAGTGAATTTTTTCCAGGGACAATGATTTACGTATTACTCTAATCATGTAATTCTATTTCCCTCTCTTACTGTTCCTCCTCTGACAATATCCCAGTGAGGGAAAGGTGGGACACCTCATTCATCCTCACCTGCAAGTAAGTCCAAGCACTTTAACTGGCCTTGATTGAGACCACAGAGGGGTTTAGTTACTGGATGTTAGAGATAAAAGTTCTGGCTCTCTACTTGACCTTTTATGTTACCAACACATTGGGTGTCTTGCCACAGCATGGTCAGAAGAAGAGATGGGGGAAAGGACCACGTTTGTCTTCACATAGCTTGCACAGAGTGGTTATTGTCTGCCTTGCTAGGATGCCCTCATCTGGTCCTTTGCCTGGGTAGGGCAAGCTTTTGTTAATACTTTTTCTCTTTTGTCTGTGCCTACGGGTGTTTCTACATTTCCAACTTTAGGTCCTACTTTGGGATATAAAAGGAAAAATGAAAACTCAAGAAATTGACCACCATGTTGTTTCTTGGGTCCTGAGGTCCCCAGAGTGTATGTGCTCTCTCCACCACTAACAGTTACCTTCTCTCTACACATTTTCTATATATAATTTCTAGAATTTTTAGTTTCACTGCATAGAAAGAATTAAAAAAAAAGTTTCCTCCACCTGTCTATAAGTACAAATCCTCTAGCCTACTTAAAAAAATTTTTTTTGTTACTGAGTTTTAGGAGTTCTTTATACGTCTAGTTACAAATCGCCAGAAATGTGACTTGCAAATATTTTCTTCCAGTCTATGGCTTATGTTTTGATTTTCCTTCTCAGAGTACCAAGGAACTCCTGCCTCACTGCCTTGAGCTGGGAATATCAGCTCAAATTTCAACAATGGCTTTGGACTTGAATTCAAAGAATGGCTCTTCTGGGTCCCAAGGCTGTAGTCCTTCAGAACAGAGCTACACATCAGCTCTCCTGGGGTCCAGCTTTCCAACTGCTTATTTGGGGACTTGTCAGCCTTCGTAGCTGTGTGAATCAATTCCTCATAATAGTCTCTCTCCCTCCCTCCCTCTTTCCCTACCCCTATCTTTCTCTCTCTCTCTCTCTTTCTTTCTTTCTATTCCTACCCCCTACACTTCCCCTTCCACCTCTCCCTCTCTCTGTCCCTCTGCTCCTCTCTGTATATTATATAAATTTACATATATCTACACAAATATATCACATATGTATGTTCTATTTCTCTGGGAAACAATTATATACCTCTCATAAATATCTCCCTCCTTTCAGGTAATTCCACCCATATAAACATTAGAAATCCAGTTTTAATCCAAAAGCAAGGGTCCAAGGTCCAAGATATTTACTAAAGGTGAGGATGGATAAAATATGTCCTGAATTAGTTGCCTAGTAAATCTCTGTCAAATCTGAGAAAAAAATCAAAGATATTTCCTGAAAGCAGCCAAGAACTATGGAAATGTGTCAAATGTGTACGTGCAAGACCTCCAATCACCTTTCACTATAATTTATCTTATTCAAGCTGGTCAAACTCATTAGGCTTACACACTCAGACATCCACTTTCTCTCTCTCTCTCTCTCTCTCTCTCTCACACACACACATAGCTTTTATCTTAATAAAGTACTAGGGTAGCTGAGAGTAACCTCATAACAGATACCCATCCTGCCTCGATAGACCCAATTCCCAAAATCTGCAAACTGGCTTTGAGACTGGAGGAAAGACCTTCCCCCATTATTTCCAAAGCCTTCCTCTATTCCTCTATAATGAAGAGTAAAGCCTCATTCTCTTACATGTATATAATGGAATTGGTTCCTTAACCAATTGTCACTGTTCTCATAGGATTATCTATTGCCTAAAAGGTGGAGCACAAAATAAAGATTTTGAAAACAAAGATACAACTTCTTACGTACAAAGAAAAGGACCCTTAATATCACTAAATATCTGTAAGGTTGGGGCTAAATGGTACAGCAACAACGTACTACTGTCTTTAGAATTGCTTTAGGATGAATCAGTCTTCTGATCAACTTTAGTATATTTTCTTAATTGAAAACTCAAATTGGGGTCAAATTTATCTGGTTATTTCTTAGGCCAGGAAAAGTTACAAAATCACCAAAATGCATTACGCCTCATCTGTGCCCTGAACTTTAATCAAAATGCCTATTACCCAAATCTCCCCCCTCAGAACATTCTAATAAAAAATTCAGATTGTGCTATGAATTACTAATATTCTAATATCATCCATTCAGAAAATATGCCTATAAAAGCAAGGATAACTTACAAAAAATTTTAGGGAAATGGATGAGAATCAGGCATATTTATTGGAAAGAATACCTTGTGTACAGGAAAGATTTCTTGGTCCCTTTAAAATATGCTGTGGGGGCACCTGGGTGGCTCAATGGGTTAGGCCTCTGCCTTCCACTCGGGTTGTGGTCTCAGGGTCCTGGAATCAAGCCCCGCATCAGGCTCTCTGCTTGGCAGGGAGCCTGCTTCCCTTCCTCACTCTCTCTGCCTGCCTCTCTGCCTGCTTGTGATCTCTGTCAAATAAATAAATTAAAAATAAAATATGCTGTGAAACAAAGGGCTCACTGTAAGATTTTTTAATACCAAACTTGTCTTGGTCAAATTTAACCCTACTTTAGGCAAATTCCAGGGTCTTATAACTTCAACCGATCTGGGTTCTTAGCTCATGCTGTGGAACTTGGGGAAATGAATGAAGGAGAGTGGAAGATAAAGGCATCCAGTTACTCAATGTGTAACTTACTGGAATGAAAGGCACAGCATAGAGAATATAGCTGATGGCATTGTGATAGCCCTCTATGGTGACAGATGGTAGCTATACTTGTGGCAGGCACAGTATTACATACAGAGAAGTTACATCATTATGTTGTACATCCGAAACTAATGTACCCTCTTATATCAACTATAATAAAAAAAATCTTTTAATGCAAAGAAAATCAGTTTTGAATGACAGTCCTATGCAGAATTTATTTACCAAACCTACCAAAGACCAACTTCGATAGGCCTTATTTTATCCCCATCACTTATTAATTTGGAAAATTTAATGAAATCCTGGAATAGAAGGGATATTAAAACTTGTTCAACATCTTTCTAGTACTGTATATATTAAATGCATTATTCAATGTAGTCATCATAGTATTTTTATAAAGACAAGGTAGCACTATTCTCATTTCTACATGGTAAAAGTAAGACTTTAAGTATGGAATAACTTTTCCAGTATCACAGACAAAGGAATGGTACTCGGTTTAAAATCCAGGTAGGTAATGAGCTTTTCACCTGCACATACGTCTTCTAAACAAGAAGAAATCTAAACATGAACAAAAATGGTAGAAAAGCGACAAATATATTCTAGATAAAACACAACCACACAGGAAAATAAAATCTGCCAGGATGCATACCTCAAACTGCCTTGTGCTCTACAAATAAAAGTGTGAAAATAAATCATGCTTATTTGAGGCACCATAACAACAGACGCTAAAGGAATGAAAAATAGAAGACAAAGCACAAAAGCACACACCAGTTCACGGATTCGTCGTCATGATCACAGTTCCCCCAGAGGCCAACTATGCTCCGTGTAAGTGCAACATTTATGCCAAAACACTAGCAGCAGGGGCACCTGCAGCAACTGTATCCTTCCAGGAGGAGCACAGGACTCAGCTTCCAGGACAGGAAATATGCTTCAGCGAGGTAAGGAAGCAAGCTTAAGGACAGCACTGGAGAAACAAAGTACCAGAGGATTAAGAATCCTCTGTGATCTGGACCATCAGGAACTGGCACTTTCGGTACAAGAGACACAGGATGGACAGTAAAACATGGTTTTCTGTTCGTGCACAATGATTTATAAGAGGTGAGGAATCATGAAGAAATTTTCTATTAGTATTTCTTTTTCAAATTAGAATTTGTAACCCAGTAGGGAGTTTTTTTAAATTAATTAATTTATTTTTTAAACATATAATGTAACCCCACCACCCTCTCCCAACCCCCTTTCCCCCCTACCCCCCTCAGTTTTTTTTATGACATTAAGAGTCTCTTTTGGTTTGTCTCCCTCCCAATCCCATCTTGTTTCATTTATTCTTTTCCTACCCCCTTAGGGGCTAAGGGGGTAGAAGGGAGTTTTAATACACCAAACAGATGGTACAAAATCAGGTACAAATAACTGCTATGTAGGGATATACTAACTGAAATAACATTAATGTCACTTTTTTGTTTGATAGCCCATTTAAAACTTTAGGTTGTTTATACACTTTCCATTTTAAAAAAAGTGCTTTGGGGGGCATCTGGGTGGCTCAGTCATTAAGTGTCTGCCTTCATCTCAGGTCCTAGGATTAAGCCCCCTGCTCAGCAGGAAACCTGCTTCTCCCTTCCTGGCTCCCCCTGCTTGTGTGTTCCCTCTCTGGCGGTCTCTCTCTCTGTCAAATAAATAAAATCTTTAAAAAAAAAAGTGTTTACAATTTTCCTTGAATAATGCATACCTTAATAAAATTTGAGCCTGAGAAACATAAAATACAGTAGCTATTAAAATTGGTGGTACTTTATGCATTAGTAAATCAGATCAAGTAAGTTGGCATTTTAACTTTTCTCTATATGATGTGAACCCTATCAATAGTTCAGTAATTAAATGTTATTTTTGTGATAATTTTTAATACCTTTCAATTATTCTCTACAAGTTACTCACTTAACTGAATTAGAGAGCACCAAGGAAGATACTCCAAAATGTTGTAACCTACTATAGCATTCCTAGCTACAAGTAAAATCTTAGTCCTGAACACTGAAAGATGAAATTACTCATAATTTCATATAATATATAAATATATAAAGGAAATAAATAAAGCAAAAGGCTTTGGGGATGCAATGAAAGGGAGATGTGAAATTCATACCTTCACTCTTCCTACTGATCCTTCCTTTTAAACTCTTAATTTTATATCAATGCTCAATAATAATTAGCAAGTATATATTAGAGGGCCAATAAAAGAGAAATGTAGAAGACAACTAATGGGTTTTTAAGAGTGGTTCAGTTTTAGTGTCTTAGTAGCCCCAACTGTTCTAAGTCCAACTCCCTTTGAGATAAGACCTTATCAACCGGCATTTAAGATTTATCAGTAATAAAGGAAGTTCAAATGGATTGTAGGGAATTCCCAGAGAATAGGAAGACAAAATATCTGCCAGCCTTTTCAAGCTATCCTGCCAAATAAGGGATTTTTCTATAAAACATACTTACTAAGACTTTGCCAAGCTTGAAGTGTAATAAAATTTCTACTCCTTGCCTTGGAAAAGATTCCAGAATAAAATGCTTTGTAAAATGATATTCATGCTAAGTAACTTCTGGAAAACCACTTAATATCATGATTGAGGTATTTAGTGTTAAAGGGCATTATATATAAATCCAAAATAGGTTTCTAATTTTTCTTAACAAAAAACATACTTAGGAGGAAATAAAATTTTATGAAAGGGTAGAAGTCCAAAGATCCTTGATATTCACTTCAATTTTGCACTCTTTTTAAGAATATTTAAAATGCATGGATAGAAGCCTAGTCTTCATAATTAGAATGAGCTGAAATTATAATATAAATGAAAATATCAATTATATCAAAATATATCATCCACTGGAATGGGTAGTTACAAACACTAAATGCTAAAACTCAGTAACTAAAAACTGAGGCATTTATTCCATTAATAAATTTCACCAAAATATTTCCCTGTTTTAAAATGAAGAGTCTAGGAAATAAAACAATTCAGGATTTTACTTTCCAAGATTATTACCTTTGAGAGTACTAAGAAAAGTCAGGAAGCCTCATTCTCAACCCTGTCCCTGCTGAAGCGATGATTCAAACCCAGAAATTGCCAATGTCCATTTCTATCTTAAATTCTGAACAACTTATTTTCTCTTAAACCAGGTTCATTATAAAACTTTAACCTACAGCTGAAAGGCCTTTCATTATTAAACGTACAAAATAAAACATTAGCCATCTGTTAAAATAATCTTTCTACCTTTCGTGAAAAAAAAAATGTATTAGTTTGTGGAATTTCTCCATTTTACAGGAATAAAGGACACAAGAAACTTCCATTGTTCAAGCTGACCAGACTGTCAGAAAGAAGCCTCATCAGTCACTGAATTGCCCTTGAGCGGCACAGTTTTATGATATTTCTAAAGAGTCTGTTTGTACCTGAAAATGTTCTTCCACTTATGAAATGCACTACTGGAAGTAGACAGATTTTCTATTCTATTCTTGGGCAAAAAAAAAAAAAAAAAAGAACAGAAAAAGAAAAAAGAAAAGGAAAAGGTATTTCTCTTCACTGCCTTTGTTTTTCACACACACATTCAATAAGCGGTTCTGTCAAGAGAAAGAGCAAAGGGCTCAATTCAATAAAAAATTGCAGTGATTATGCTATGCAATTTTGCTCCTGCTACTTTATCACAATTTGCCATTCAAGTGGACACTGCTGTGCTCGCGGCTTTAGAGGAGGGGAAAAAGTCTATCAACTGTGCTGCAAGGTCATTTATACCAGAAAAGACACAAGTCCAATTCCAGGGTGTGTCTCTGTCCGATTGTCAACATTCCTTGCATCATAAACCAAAGCCATGACTTCACGCAACACAAAGCAACCAAAATGGATCATTATCAGATAACACTTGCTTACCTAGATAATCTTGGGGTCTCAGTTAATTCCTGACTGTTACCGAAGAAGCTGCATGGTTCTCTCAGGCCAAAAATAAGATGTAACTAGGGGCACCTGGGTGGCTCAGATCACGATCCCAGGATCCTGGGATGGAACCCCGCATGGCGCTCCCTGCTCAGCAGGAAGCTTGCTTCTCCTACTCCCACTCTCTCTCCTTCTCTTGCCCTGCAGGAAGCTTGCTTCTCCCACTCCCACTCTCTCTCCTTCTGTTGTCCCTCTCACTGTGTCTTTGTCAAATAAATAAATAAAATCTTTTAAAAAAATATGATGTAACTAGTCATTGTTCTTAAATACTGCTCCACCTCAAGGCCATTTTAAGGGTTATGAAAAACTAGGGAGGATCTCAGGCTTGGAAGGATGCTTCAGTTGGTGTATTGTGTACACAGAAGGGAAAACAGTAAACAAGAGTGTCTATTTTCCAGGATGATCTACATATATATACATATATTTTTTTTCTTGTTTAGAGAGAGAGGGAAGGGAGGGAACAGGTTGAAGAGGGAGAGAGATTCTTAAGCAGTCTCCATGCCCAGGGCACAACCCAATGCGGGGCTCGATCTCATAACCCTGAGATCATGACCTGAGCCAAAATCAAGAGTCAGACACATAACTGACTGAGCCACCCAGATGTCCCTAGGTATCCTTTCAACTAGGCCATTTTGCTAGAAACTATGTGACTTTAGAATGGATTCAGTCTTGATGGAGTAAACATGTCTACGAACATTTCTATGTACAGGCTACAAGCTGTAGCATACTTGAAGCTGTTATGGGTCACTATAAAAGGTTACTAAGATTTTACATTATTTTTTTTCCATACAAAGTCATCAAAGTCTGGTACACATTTTACATTTGCAGCACATCTCAAGTCAGACTTATATTTCAGGTGCTCAAAAGACAAATGTGGCAAACTGAAACTATACTGGAGAGCACTGTTCTAGAACCTTATGGATAAAGCTAAATGCATAAAAAACATAATATATATGCGCCAAGATCTCTAAAATGCTCTTGGAATTAAAAAAAAAAAAAAGTAGAAAGTGTTCCACCCGGAGGATCAGGAATAGTTCAGAACTACATTTGCTGTACTGTGATTATTATCTATCAGGCCACAGTTTTAACAGCAAAGAATATAAGACATTGGATTTGTTAGGGCTAAAGACACATAAACAAAAATTTGAAGTGAAAAATAAAGTGTATATTAAGAGAATTAATTTAGAATTAATTTATGCCTGGAGGTGACTTGAAGGGGACAGTCTGGTATGTGGAAGCTAGATTGAAGGCTTTTATTCCTTAATAAGTTAAATATAATGATGAATGGAACAGCAGTGATGACATCTGGAAAGCAGAGTGAGTACAGAAGAAAAGGAGACATTGAAAATACAGAATTAGCAGGTCTTGGAACCCAAACAAAAGTTCACTACAAAACTGATTCTGGTATTGTGACCTTGTGAAAGCACAAAAGAAGGAATACCAAACAGATTGGAAATGGCAAGAAGGAAAGTCAATTGAAATAGTTCCCCCAAAAAAGAGAATTAGAATTTGAATGTATCAAGGGTGGGAAACCGTAAAATAAGTAGAATTAGATCTTCAACAAAATTCCAGACCGGTAAGACTGAACTTCAGAATAGATATCATGGGCAGACTGCAAAACTTAGCGTTTTATTCAGAAAGAGGTAGGCACTGGAATTTAAAAAGTTAATGGAATGCATAAATGGGAGATTTATGAAGAATGCCATAACCACAAGCCTGCCAGATTAGAAGAGAGGAAGACAAAACACAGAGATAAAAAACAAAAGGCTATCTTTTTTTAAAAGATTTTTATTTATTTATTTGACAGACAGAGATCACACGTAGGCAGAGAGGCAGGCAGAGAGAGGAGTGGAAGCAGGCTTCCCGCTGAGCAGACAGCCCAATGCAGGGCTCAATCCCAGGACCCTGAGATCATGACCTGAGCCGAAGGCAGAGGCTTTAACCCACTGAGCCATCCAGGCACCCCAAAAGGCTATTTATTTTGGAAGGTCCACTAGTACAATGTTTCAGAGGCTATCCACAGAATTTCAGTTTGGAGACTTCCAAGTAACATGGTAAAGAGCTGCTCCCTCTACTGCTACCTTCCACCACAACATCATGAAAATATCCAGTGAAACAAAAAGAATAATGGGAAAATATACAAAGATGTTTCATACTGTTACGTTCTGAATCAGGTTTTATGATTTGGAAAAACAAAACACTGAAGAATGCCATTATTGCCTGTAACAAGATGAGCCACATAAAGAAAGAATTCTGATAGAATTAAACTCTAGAAATTTTTATTTCACATGTATTCCATTCAATAATTTGCCAGGGGGTGGGAGGTGGGGGACAGATTAAGGTCTGGGAAAAAAGAAAAAAAAACATGATTTTAGTTGATTCAGTATGGACTAAAGAAATCTTAAAGACAGAATGTGACTGAGAGCTGTGTCAAGAAAGCTTATCCCCTCTGGATAGCTGAAAAGATATGACCTTCACAAAAGTAGGCTGAAACTGAGGGACACTGACAATTAATTAACCATACTTTCTCAGAAACACTGGGTCTGCACAGCTCTTACCTTGTAGAGAATGATAACGCTACTGAAAAAATATAACTATGCCAAAGGAAATCCTGCAATACTTGCAGAATATGGCATCAGGAGCAGTACTTAAAAGACACAGAATGCATACATATTTGAAATGGAAATTTCAGGAATGAGGAAAAGAAATGTTGGAGATGCAAGAAAAATATTGAGAAAAATGGAAAATACATATGCAAACCCAAATCAATTTTTGCCATGTGGAACACTGAAAATAAAATGCTGGCCAGATCATTTGTGTCAGGAGAGGGGTGATCAGTGTTACAGTCCTGTAGAATACCTGCATTCTTTGGGAAACCAGTCAAGTTGTTAATTGAACGTAGACTCAGGTTAGTAATACACGTTTCAACAGCAAACACTAAAGGAGCAAAAATAAAGTATGCAACTTCAAAGTTAGCTGAGGGGAAAGAAGGAATGAGTGGGAAAGTATACTCAATTAATTAAAAAAAAAAAAAAAAAGACCGGGGGAAAAAACAACACTTCAAGGTATGAGGGAGTCTGGGAACAAAATACTACCTTATACCGCTAATAGGGTCTTTAACTACTCATGAGTTTCTTGTTTATATACCCAAGTAGTGAGACTTGGGGAATTCTGGTTTTTATGTTTATGTAATTTATATTCTTGAGATACTTTAAAAAATTGTTATACTGTCAACATATATTTGTTTACTAAAGGAATTACAAAAGTATGCCACAATTTGTGGTTCTCATTAAAATGAATGTTCCCTTTGTCCTTTACAGAAATGTGTGAGGATTTTATCATGGAATGAGAGATTTTTTTTTTGTTTTTTTTTTTTAAAGATTTATTTATTTATTTGACAGACAGAGATCACAAGTAGGCAGAGAGGCAGGCAGAGAGAGAGGAGGAAGCAGGCTCAGAGCAGAGAGCCCGATGCGGGGCTCGATTCCAGGACCCTGGGATCATGACCTGAGCCGAAGGCAGAGGCTTTAACCCACTGAGCCACCCAAGCGCCCCGGAATGAGAGATTTTAAACAATGTTTCTACTGAGTTATTTATAACATCACATATCTATAAACAACTTAACTGTTTAAATATAGGTATCTTTGGGTGCCTGGGTGGCTCAGTGGGTAAAGCCTCTGCCTTCGGCTTAGGTCATGATCTCAGGGTTCTGGGATTGAGCCCCACATCAGGCTCTCTGCTCAGCAGGGAGCCTGCTTCTTCCTCTTTCTTTCTGCCTACGTGTGATCTCTGTCTGTCAAATAAGTAAATTAAACAAATTTTTAAAAAGTAAATAAATATAGGTATCTAAGTAGACTGAAGATTATTTTTATGACCCAATACTATGCACACATTAGAAATATATTATAGAAAGTTATAAGTGGTATGGGAAAATGCTTGATATATGTTAAATGAAAGTCTTCTTAAGAGCATACAGCATGATACTTTATTAAAGATACATACATCACAAGAAAAAAAGTGACTGTGTTTTCCTTTAAGAATTCCCTATTTTCCAAATCTATAATGATCATGTGCTGCTCTTAGGAGATAATTACAAAATAGAATAATCCATAATTTGACTACTCATTATATGCCACTGAGTAAACAGTATTAATGTTAATAAAATTTCCATTTGTGCATATAATCAGAAGTCCATGGTTTAAAAAACTTTGAGAGAGAGAGAGATTGGGGAGAAGAACAAAGGGAGAGGCAGAGAATCTCAAGTTACTTGGAGTTCAGCACAGAGCCTGACACGGGGCTTGATCTCACAACCCTGAGAACACGAACTGAGCCGAAACTGAGAGTAGGATGCTCAATAGACTGAGCCACTCAGGTGTCCCAATATGACACTTATTCTAATAAAATAACCCATAATTTTGGTGTGATCAACCATCAAGGCCACTGTTTCAGGATCTAAGCTTCAACTAATTAACAATATAAATAAATGTGCCATAAATAAGTAGGTGTTTATATGACAACAAAGTGTAGTGAAAGTCCTCACTAGTGCTTTTTATGTGGTTTGTTTTCTGTGTGTGAATTTTTAGAAGAAATTCTCCAAAAGCTTTTCTCATCTTCTGTGTCCCAATGAACATTTTGAAAAATTATGCAGGATAAATATGTACATAAACCACTTTATTAGAAATTTGTTTTTAACATTATCTTTTACCTCCGAACAAAGAAAAAAATGACCATTTCACAAAGAGGAATATATTCAGTTTGAAAAACATTGTTGATTCTAGAATTCCTTGAATTTTAGGATTTAAAATATGTAGGATTTAAGAATAATCCAGTTTTTGGTAAAATGTGGAGGAACCCATGAAAAAATAAAAAAATAATAAATGTTCAGAGCTTACCTGTTAAAATTTTGCATGCTATTTGGCTATGCATATTTTTAGTATATCAGTTTTAAGACTTGTGTGAATAAAAATATTCCAAGTGTTTTATTTTTTATCTCTAAGTTAAATATTTTAATAAATGTCTTCCAGAACATAAAACAATGCTATGCCTTTCCTTTATTCAATTTATGTTTAGCGGGGATGTCATTGTTTCTCAGGTTTCTTACTGTTATTGTTTTAATTATCCAGGTCTTTTTCATAGGAACTTATATACAAAGGAAATCAATTACCAAAAAAGGAAAATATAAAACAAAAAAAAATCATACTATTATGCCTTTGCAGGGAAAATTTTTAAAGACTTACAAATCAACCAGCTGTTCAGATAAATAATGTATGTTGCAGCTGGCTCTTACATAGGCCTGAGTGTCCAACAGTAGCAGATGTCCCAGTTTTATAAATGTGCTCATAGAGGAAGGTCCTAAATTGAGATTAAAACAAATTATGATGCAAGCCTACAAGTGAACACTGGATTATAGAAATAACACATTTTTTTCTAAAAATTTCTGTAGACATAAAAGCAAGATGATGATGAAAGATATGAAAATATCCTATAGCCTCAAAAAAGTGAACCGATCACTATGCTTATTTTTTTGTTTTATATAAGTTTTTCACCTCTATCCTTGCAGGAGAATGTGGTTTTTTTCCAATTCAGAACGGTGCTTAAAATCTAGAGTAAAAGCAATTCAGACCATTGACACTTATCTGCCTACAGTGATTTAGATGAAGACCTGTTTGAACCTAGAACTACTGGTACATGCCAAGATGAAAAATGTCCAACCAAAAGTTTAATGTAGACATAAACATAGGATACAAGCCCTGTCCTCAAGAATGTTCACCTAATGAGGAATAGAGATTTGACCAAGTAACAATATTTTAACCACAACAAGTGAAGAGTACACAAGAAACAACAGTAGCACAGATAAGTAACACCATGATGAGCAAGGCAGAAGATCAGAGAAACTCTCAGTCAAGAAGTTGATGATCAAAGTGGTCTCAAGAGACGTTCACCGAGTATGCAACATACTAGTAGGGGGAAGTAGTCAAGTTAGAAAGAATATTCTGTTTAAGGTCAGGTAGTTGAGGAAGCATAGTAAATAGGTTGGGAGTGAGTAAAATACAAGGTGGAAAGGAGAAGCAACAGTGGAGGGTGAAAGACAAGGGATGTCATGGACACCATACACTACTCTATGGAGTTTATATAATAGCCTTTAAACAAAGGAAAGCCACTTAATTTTTTTTTTTTTGAGAGGCGGAAGAACATGTGTTGGATTTTTCACATTAGTAACATAAAATTTCTTCATTTCATTGTACTGAGAATGAAAGAGAAGGTGAATTCACTGGAGCTACAGTTGTTAAGACACTGAAGTCATCCAAATGAGAAAAGGTGAATATTTGAGGTAATGCAATGAGAATGGAGGCCATTTCCTTACTAAGCAAATCTATGTCTCTTCACTGACCCCAAATAAGAGTCAAACTCTTATTCTGAGCTCTAAGTTTTTCATAAATTTGAAGCAATTTTCTTACTTTTTAAATTCCTATTTCCATCTCTGTTTCCAGACCAACTCCATTTCAATACACTGGACTAGATCACTGTTCAAAAATAAGATCTGGGGCCACCTGGGTTACTCAGTCAGTTAAGCTGCTGCCTTTGGCTCAGGTCATGATCCCAGAGTCCTGGGATCAGCCTCGTGTTGCACTCCCTGCTCAGTGGGAAGCCTTCTTCTCCCCCTTCCCCATTTGTGCACACACTCTCTCTCTCTCTCAAATAAATAAATGAATAAAATCTTAAAAAAAAATCTGATCTTATTTCGCTAAGCATAATACGCTCTAGTTCCATCCATGTCGTCGCAAATGGTAAGATTTCATTTCTTTTGATGGCTGCATAGTATTCCATTTTGTATATATACCACCTCTTCTTTGTCCATTCATCTGTTGATGGACATCTAGGTTCTTTCCATAACTTGGCTATTGTGGACTTTGCTGCTATAAACATTCGGGTACACGTGCCCCTTTGGATCACTACATTTGTATCTTTAGGGTAAATACCCAGTAGAGCAATTGCTGGGTCATAAGGTAGCTCTATTTTCAATTTTTTGAGGAACCTCCATGCTGTTTTCCAGAGTGCTTGCACCAGCTTGCATTCCCACCAACAGTGTAGGAGGGTTCCCCTTTCTCCACATCCTCACCAGCATCTGTCATTTCCTGACTTGTTCATTTTAGCCATTCTGAGTGGTGTGAGGTGGTATCTCATTGTGGTTTTGATTTGTATTTCCCTGATGCCAAGTGATGTGGAGCACTCTTTCATGTGTCTGTTGGCCATGTGGATGTCTTCTTTGCAGAAATGTCTGTTCATGTCCTCTGCCCATTTCTTGATAAGTCAACTGGAGAAAGACAACTATCACATGATCTCCCTGATATGAGGAAGTGGAGATGCAACGGGGGTGGGGGTTAAGGTGGTAGGAAAAGAAAAAATGAAACAAGATAGAATCGGGAGGGAGACAAACCAAAAGAGACTCTTAATGTCATAAAACAAACTGAGGGGGGTGGGGGGGGAGAGGGGTTGGGAGAGGGTGGTGGGGTTACATTATATGTTTAAATAAAAAAGCTTAAATTTTTAAAAAAATGAAAAAAAAATCTGATCTTCCCCATATCCTTGTCTCTTAAACTTTTCACTCATCTTTATCCCGAAAAATTAATTACAGCTCTTTAATGCCTTTCAGAATGCTTCTGTTTTATCCTCTGTTAATTCCTAGAACCATATCTTCCACATGGTAGACTCTCAATAAAAATTTGGTATATTTATTTTTTAAGATGTATTTATCTATTTTTAAGAGAGATGGGGACAGGGGTAGGGGTAGAGGGTTAGTGAAGAAGGATTCTTTAGCAGAATCCCTTCTGAGCACAGAGCACAACACAGGCGTGATCTCTGACCATGCGATCATAACCTGAGATGAAATCAAGAATCAGATGCAAGAATCAGATGCATAAATTTAAACCAACTCTCTTGCTTCAGTACATGAGAAAACAGAAACTCAGAATAGTTTACATGTTTATCCAGAATAAAAGAACTAGGTCAGGGCAAAGTCAGAGTCACTCCAAGATGAAATTTTCAGGCTACCTCTTTTTCAACCATACTATGAGATTCTTAATTTTATTATTATATATATATAAATATGTGTGTATAAATATATATATATGTGTATATATATTTAACTTTTTTAGAGAGAGAGAGAAAGCACAAGTGGGAGGAGAAGGGCAGTGGGAGAGGGAGAGAATCTCCAGCAGAATCCATCCTGAGGTGGAGAGCCCCAACATAGGGCTTAATCTCATGACCCTGAGATCATGAATTGAGCCAAAATCAAGAGGCAGACACATAACCAACTGAGTCACCCAGGTGCTCCACAGACTCTTAATTTTAGTCAAATTGCTTCCATGTAGATGTTCCTCTGATATTATAGAGTAAACAGAGTCAGATCCAAATTAATGAACTTCTCAATATTTCCTACCTTACATGCTCTTGCCAGTATCTGTTAATTAATTCACCAATGACACAACCGTCTAGATTTAAAACCTCAGAGTCAGCTTGAATTTATCTGCCTCCATCCACTTTTATCTAGGACTTCACTTATTCCCCAGGTTTTATCAATTTTACCTCTGTGGTGCCTCTTCGTTCCATTTTACTGTATGCTGGACTTTTGAAATAAGATCCTGTTGTTCCTACTGCCATTAAACTCACTCCTCATCCAATGTATACCATACACATTGACAAACACAACTTCATGAAGTATAATGTTAGCTGGGCCACTGAGATGGTAAAATAAAGTTTCAGTGCCCCTGAACACATTTTGAAGTGTTTAGCTAATACAATTAGTGAAGAAAAGTAAATACTTGAAAATACATATTGAAAAAGACAATATATTTGGGGGAGTATATTTTTAAACAAAATATCCCCATTCTCAATAATATAATTTGCAAAGTTATTAAGTACCTGAAAATCATAAAGAATTTATAATGAAAATAAACTTGGAGCTGGGGGAGGCGGGGAAAAAAGAAAAGAAAAGAAATTTAAAACGAAGTACACAAACTTAAATAGCAACATGAGAAAATCAAAATCAGCAGAATAAAAAGATCTGAGTAAGTGGAGATAAATCATATTTTCTTAAATTATTATAATAAAGGCATATAATTGAAAATAAATACATGTTGAAATGTTAACACTTGGCATTTTTTATTGCATTTGTTTTGGGAACCAGAAAATTTTAAAATGAGTACAGAAGAACACATGTCCCAAAAAAAGCTGACAAGTGTCTGAAAAAAAAAAATAACATAAAGGAAACTTGTTCTGCTAGAGAAGTAGTTTACTATCACTGTGCTACAAATTACCACAAAATTAGGTGCTTAAAACAGTGCCCATTTATTTTCTTATAGCTGCTTAAGTTAGAAGTTCAGCACTGCATTGGTGGGTTCTCTGCTCAGGGTACTACAAGATTAAAACCAAAGAGTCAGCTGGCTGGATTCTTATCTGGAGACGGGGTTTCTTCCAAACTCATTCCTGTTATTGGCAGAAACCAGTTTTTGTAGTTATAGAGAGAACTTAAATGGCCCTTTGTTTGCTGACTGCCAGCCAGGAAACAACTTTCAATTCCTACAGGCCACTCTTGGGCTCTTAGCCCATCTAAGTAATGGAGTGCAAACATTCTCATGATTTTTTTTTTCTAACAGAGAAAACCTTGCTTTTAACAGTCTCATTTGATAAGGTTATGTTCATCTGAATAAGGTCCCTTTCTTAAAATCAACTGTGCTGCGTAAGGTGAGATAGTTACAGAATAACATGTCAGCATCTTCACAGATTACATCCATGCTCAAAGGGATGGTGTTACACAAGGGTGACAGTTACCAGAGAATCACTTTAAATGTTGATACCACAATCAGAAACTGTACTGCAAAAACAAAATAGAATGATACCAGATGAGGGGAGGGGAAAAAAAAGGTCAGGAAACAGATCTAAGTATCTAAAGTAAATTAATGTACAAAAAACAAGGCATTTCAACTGAATGGGAAAAGAGTGGCTTATTTCATAACTGTGGTTGGGATGACCAGCAATCTAATTGGAAAAATATGGGATGGTCAAGAACATGAAATGCTTCTTAGATATTCAAGTGGACATATCAAGTGGTTAGTTGAATTAATAACAGAGTTCAGGAGAGAGATCTGGCCTACAAATATAAACTTGAGAACTGTCTGCACTTAGTATTTAAAAGCATCTAGTTGAAGGATGACATATAGAAAAGATTGTGGCTAGAGAAGAAAAACCTCCCTGGTATTTGAAAAAAATGCTGGATTAAAAGGCGCTTGCATAAAGGCATTGTTTAGCATTCTTTTTGAAAAGAATCAAGAAATTCTACCACTAAGCATTAATCATCATATTCATATTAGAAAAGGGTGGATTTACTAAAGTAATATGACATTATCAAAATGTATGATATTCGAGATGAATTCAACATTAACTTCTTTTCAGAGAACAAAATCAAACTATAAGGCTTTCAATAAATTCACATTGTCTATAGCTATTCAAGTTTTTTTCTGGTTCCGTACAAACTTTAGGATTATTCGTTCCAGCTTTGAAAAAAAGTTGGTGGTATTTTGACAGGGGTTACTTTGAACATGTAGATTGTTCTAGGTAGCAAAGACTTTTTAACAATATTTGTTCATTTTTTTAAAGATTTTATTTATTTGAGAGAGTGAGCAAGTGTGCAAGAGAGAAAGAGCGAGCAAGCACAAGCCAAGGAGAGAAGCAGAGGGAGGACAGACTTCATGCTGAGCAGGGAGCCCAATGTGGGTCTTGATCCCAGGATCCTGGGATCGTGATCTGAGCCGAAGGCAGCCACTTAAGGACTGAGCCACCCAGGTGCCCACAAAATTTGTTGTTCCAATCCATGAGCATGGGACATTTTTCCATTTCTTTGTGTCTTCCTCAACTTCTTTCATGAGTGATCTATAGTCTTCTGAATACAGACCCTTTGCCTCTTTGGTGAGGTTTATTCCTAGGTATCTCATGCTTTCTGGGGGTGCAACTGTAAATGGGATCCACTCCTTAATTTCTCTTTCTTCTGTCTCATTGATTTCTGCGCACGGATCTTATATCCTGCCACCTTGCTGTGTTCTTGTATGAGTTCTAGCAATTTTGAGATGGAATCTTTTGGGTTTTCCATATAGAGCATCGTGTCATCTGGGAAGATTGTTTGTCTTCTTCTCTGCTGATTCAGATGCCTTTTATTTCTTTTTGTTGTCTGATTGCTGAGGCGAGGGCTTCTAGTACTATATTAACAGCAGTGGCAATAGAGGACATCCCTGCCGTGTTCCTGACCTAAGGGGAAAAGCTCTCAATTTTCCCCCACTGAGATTGATATTTACTGGGCTTTTCATATATGGCTTTCATGACATTGAGGTATGTACCCTCTAAACCTACACTGTGAAGAGTTTTGATCAAGAAAGGATGCTGGACTTTGTCAAATGCATCTATTTAGAAATCATATAGTTCCTGTCATTCATTGCTTTTGTTTATGTGGTGCATCACATTATTTGCAGATGTTGAACCAACCCCACACCCCAGGAATAAATCCCACTCGGTTATGGTGAATAATTCCTTTTAACAAACTGTCAGATCCTATTGGCTAGGATCTTGGTGAGAATTTTTGCACCCATGTGCATCAGAGATATTGGTCTGTAATTCTCCTGTTTGGTGGGGTCTTTGGTTTTGGGATCAAGGTAATGCTGGCCTCATAGAACGAGTTTCAAAGTCTTTCTTCCATTTCTGTACTTTGAAACAGCTTCAGAAGAATAGGTATTCATTCTTCTTTAAAAGTTTGGTAGAATTCCCATGTGAAGCCATCCAACCCTGGACTCTTGTTTTTGGGGAAATTTTGGATTACTGTTTCAGTTTCCTTCCAGGTTATGGGTCTGTTCAGGTTTTCTATTTTTTCCTGTTTCAGTTTTGGTAGTTTATACGTCTCTAGGAATGCAGTGTTAATTCACTGAATTTAAATTTAAAAATAATTTAAAAAAACAAAATCTTTTAAAAAATTAACACTGACTAAAGAAAAAAGTAGCAGGTCCGTAAAATGGCATTAAACACTTCCAGTACCTGACCCCTCTCAGCTTGTTTGTCAACTACAACAGTAAAATTTCTATAATTAGTTCATATTATTCATATGAGGATAAAATAATCTAAGAGCCACAGAAAGGCTTGGCACATTTCACTGCACACAGTGAATACCCAATAACCGTTATCTATTATCTATTAGATTTATACTCCTTGTTCACAATGCCAGAACTCCAGCAAATTATCTTGTCTGATAATGCCTTGTTATTTGGAATTCTATACTATCAGTGTGCTTCACTCCACCAGGAAGATGCTCCTCCCACTTTAGAACATCCCTGCCCGTATTCTGTCCATCCTTTATGATTCTGTTCAAATAGTTATATTTCTTTTATATTATGCATTACATTTCATTAAACATCCTTTTTTATAAAAATGCTTTGGCCGCAAGGCAGTTAGGTTATTGTCTTTGGTTCCTAAGTATACTTTCCCCATAGACTCAAAGCTCTTGTACCTTTGTATTTCCAATATGTTTGGGGAATAGCTGATTACATTTTTATTTTCATGACGGTTACTTAGGACTTGTCTTATAGTCCTATTTTGGGCTACAAAAACCTTGAAAAGGAAAATTTCCTGCTTGGGTCCAATATAGAACTTGACAAATTAGTTGGCAAGGGGTAAATGTTAGCTGAATTAAAACTGAATCACAGTGACAACTTATGTGACTGCAATTTAAGACTAGAATTTAACCATTTATATGAGAAACGTAAAGGGAAAGAGAGGAGTAATACTGCTGGGCATCTGTGAACTAGAGCTGGTTTTACAAAGGTATGTGCCTGGAACCTTCATATTGAAAAATAAAGAGATGATACCCACAGAAAAAAAGGTTTCCTTTCATAAAAAAATATTACAAAATGATGAGACTTGGAAAGATCCTTGAAAGTGTAGATGTTCAGAATCTTTCTTTTGCCTCCTTTATTATTTGCTCATGAACCCACATACTGCTCACATTTGCCCTCAAACCATAAGATTCTTTTTCTTCATTTGTTTGTCAAGAAGAGCAATATACTTCCTCAAGATGTATGGTCACCGTGTAGACTCAACTTCAGAAAAGGGTAGTGCCAGCCAAACAACCTGGACCTGAACCCCAAATTTGCACTGAAAGGTGGGATGGTACAGGGAATAAAATTCATGTATGCTGCTACTTCTCACTAAGAAACACTTTACCCTAGCTCTTTTTACAAGGCTAGATATGGAAATGAATGTTTGGCACAGGCAGAGGTAAAATCTAGCAAGGGGAATCATGTCTGGTACCACGGTCCAGGGCCCAAGCCACTGAACGATGGAAAAGCAAGTATATAAGTAATAACCATGCTACCAATTTCTTTGTATGTTTCCTGTCCTTGCTTCAACTCTTTAAATATCTGCATAATTTTAATAATCCTTATATCACCTTGCCCGGTTTGCAAATATTAAAACATCTCCCCTTAAAAAAAAAAAAAGACTGCCATCTCTGCAGTCCCATTCATTTTGAAGGTAACAGTGGGTTTAGGATATATTATTCTAAGCACATAATTTTCCTCATTGTGATACTGTCTTTATTCATGCAGTCCAAGGCATTTTTCTGAGAAAGGTGCTGTTTTTTAACCCTATCTTGGCAGTACCTACCTTTTCCTCTAAAAAGAGGAATGCATAATGTGTTTTATTTCAAATATATTTTAAAATAAATGCGAATATGCTCATGCAATATTAAGAATGTACTGTAAGATCTGGTGCTAGTAGATGGCCACATTTTGCAAAGCAACTATAATACTGTAGTTTTAGATTTGAAGAGCAATTACTATTTTTAAGACCTAGAGGAAAACTTACAATGGCTATCAATATAAGAATGGGGAATTATTGTAGCTATCTATCTAAAAGACAAATAATCAATTGACAAGTCATCATCTGTAAATAATGCATGGAAAAGTTCCATTTATTAAAAAAAATTACTAGCCGATGTTATTTCTACTCATATTCAACCAGGGATTGGTTCTCTCATCCCTGAACAGTCAAATCATCTTAGGTTCAAGAAGAGTATATAGGGACTCCTTTGCAAATCAGATCCTTCTTAAAAAGAGTTTATCCAACGCATGAACACATTTATGCTGCAAGGTGCTTCCATCTAATCCTTTCCTTCTAATCCATGCCCTCGGAATTAAAATGAGAAGCTTTTGCACTTTAATGAATGCACAAATACAGTATTAATATTTACTCAACAATACTGTTTAAATTTCCCGGTGCAAAAAGAAAATGGCCAAACTCATTTCCACTGATAATTACTCAGCATGTATTCAATTAGCTCCCATCTGTGCTTTTACATCCTTGATAAACATTACCGGTTGGATAATTCCATGTATCTGCATATATACATATTATTTTCTGATGCTCTGACAAGAAATAATGTATTAAACTGATTGTTTAAAAAAATGATCAACTGGACTGAAACCAGAAAATTCTTAAAATATTAAGAACAAAAACAACAGAAATGGTCCTGTTATAGGTGGGAGAGAACACTTTTCTGAATGTCACGGGTAAAAGGAAACTATGGTAGCTTAACAAGACACATGACTTTTGCATACATTTCTTGTGTTTGGGCTGAGTAAATAAAATTTTATTAAACAGAAGATTAATAGAATTTACTTATTTAACATAGCTAGAACAGGTACAAAATTTGGGTTTTTGTTTTTGTCGATTTTTGTTTGCTTGCTTGCCTGCAAAAACAACTCAAGTTTCTCTCTTCTGTTCTTCAGGATATGGCTCTACTTGTATAAAGAAAATCATATTAACTTTCCTAGTCTACTATGGGGACCATAGTTAGAACTTAAAAAATGAGATCTAAAAATTTAAAGTTTCTCAAAATACAGAAAAGGCTGAGAAAGAGCTCCTAAGAATATGCAGATCTCTGGTGTTTATCACCTGTTTTCCTGAGTGAAAGAGGCTTCCTTATAATAAAGAGACCTATATCTCAGGCCAAAGCTAAACAATGTACCTTCAAGGTTTATTGGTGTAATGCTTGATTTAATATTCTGAGTCTTACTATATATCTATGGGTGCAGGAGGAAAATTTGCATTTTATAACCACTAAATTTGGAGTAAAAGCAGGCATTTATTAACTAAATTTGCCTTTGGGGGTTTGGGGCTAACTAGTGTATTTCAGTTAAGTCCACTTCATCTTACTCTTGAATCAAACAATAAGGAGATTGTATCCTTTGATCTCTTCCAAGATAAAGGTGATATAAACTTATACTAGGCTACTGACCCCCAGGCATTTAATAAATATCTACCAAATCAGTGGTTGGAAGAATAAATTAATGACCAAATTATTTGATTAGATCATGTATTATTGCTTCTGGAATTTTCCACATTTTTCCCCCTCAGTAGCATCTTCATCAGAATCACTCTGAGAAAAAAGGATGTTATTGGTCAGCTTCTTGGGTTCACTTCAGCTAAATCCACTAAAACTGAGTATCTATGGATGAGCTTTCCCGGGGTGTCTTTTTAAAAGGTTCTAAAGAAACTCTCATGTGTAACTCTTGTGGAAAAAATTAGAGACTTTTTTCCTGCAGTGTATAAATCCCAGAAAACAACTTTTCTTTCTATCTTTTACTGTCTGAGTCACAGAAGCAAAAGATCTCATAAATAAGATGGAGGTTTGACAGTCAAAAAAAAAATGCACAGTAACAAATTACTCTTCCTGGAGTTTTACTATTTTTTTTTTAACCAAGTGTTTCTCTGTGTAAAGAAAAATCAGCACAGCTGCCATCATCTCTTCATAACTAACACACTCAAAAAAAACCAAATATGTCTACAAAAATTAATATGAGAAAATAGAGTTCACAGTGTCAATACATACTGTAAATCACAGTAAAACTCAACCATCACTGATCTGTTCATCTGGCAAAGTGTTAAGTAGTTTATGTTGCATTTGGAAAGATGAACTTCCCATGGTTAGAGCTCAATACGCTTGACGGTTATAAGTGTTGGTTAAGGCTGTCATTACTCAGGATACTTCTGAACTTCCTGGGGCTGTAACCTGCCATATTGTGAGAATGACTTGGGACTTCTAAATTAAGTTGTTAAGGGCACTTGGTAAATGAGAGGAAGCAATTCTCTAAGAGTTCATAATTATCTTCAACTAATTTATCACTTGAAGATAAACAGTACCATGACAATAGGCATCAAAGCAGCCTATAAAATTGGGCAAAACACCTTAATATGTTGTCCAGAAGTTTACAACATACCTTCAGAAGTGATCTGTTGTATTCTGTAACCATGACTTCACTTCCTGGAATGGAATAACTTTATTTAATGCCAATCATGGCTCTTTGATTAATAGATCTCTAAAGTTTAAATTGTATTTTACATTAAAAGCCAGCTGCTGCACATATATTAATCACAACTGAGTTGCAAAACTCACAAATAAATCATGTTGTCTAAACCCTGTTTCTTTTCCTTGTTCTGATATATGTTCATCCTATAAAGTTAATGGCAAATATACAGCTTAGAATTTGAAGTTATATATTGTTTAAAGTCCATACCAGGTGGCACTGAGAGAAAAACCATGAGTCTGTCACCAGGGGTTCTACCCAGCATAGCATAACTCTCCATGGGTTACCATGGATATGGCAGCCATTTGCAGAAACTATCTAGAAAACTTGAGGGGCATCTTTCTTTAAAAGTCAGAGTGTTGGGGCGCCTGGGTGGCTCAGTTGGTTAAGCAACTGCCTTTGGCTCAGGTCATGATCTCAGGGTCCTGGGATCGAGCCCCACATTGGGTTCCCTGCTCACTGGGGAGCCCGCTTCTCTCTCTCCCTCTCCTGCTCTGCCTGCTTGTGTCTCTCGCTCTGTCAAATAAATAAATAAAAATCTTAAATTTGAAAAAAAAAAAAAAAAACTCAGAGTGTTAACCTCTTCGACCTCAGCCGCAGCAACTTCTTCCTAGGAACATCGCCAAAGGCAAGGGAAGCAAGGGCAAAAATGATCTCTTGGGACTTCAAGATCAACAGCTTTTGCACAGCAAAGGAAACAGTCAACAAAACCAAAAGACAACTGACAGAATGGGAGAAGCTATTTGCAAATGACGTAACAGATAAAGGGCTAGTATCCAAAATCTATCATCAAATTCAACACCCAAAGAACAAATAATCCAATCAAGAAATGGGCAGAGGACATGAACAGACATTTCTGCAAAGAAGACATCCAGATGGCCAACAGACACATGAAAAAGTGCTCCACATCACTGGGCATCAGGGAAATACAAATCAAAACCACAATGAGATACCACCTCACACCAGTCAGAATGGCTAAAATGAACAAGTCAGGGAATGACAGATACTGGCGAGGATGTGGAGAAAGGGGAACCCTCCTATACTGTTGGTGGGAATGCAAGCTGGTGCAACCACTCTGGAAAACAGCATGAAGGTTCCTCAAAAAAATTGGAAATAGAGCTACCCTACGACCCAGCAATTGCACTACTGGGTATTTACCCTAAAGATACAAATGTAGTGATCCGAAGGGGCACGTGCACCCAAATGTTTATAGCAAGAATGTCCACAATAGCCAAACTATGGAAAGAACCTAGATGTCCATCAATAGATGAATGGATAAAGAAGATGTGGGATATATATATATATATATATATATATATATATATATATACACATACACATATATACACAATGGAATACTATGCAGCCATCAAAAGAAATGAAATCTTCCCATTTGCGACAATGTGGATGGAACTAGAGGGTATGATGCTAAGCGAAATAAGTCAATCAGAGAAAGACAATTATCATATGATCTCCCTGATATGAGGAATTGAGAGGCAACATGGGGGGCTTGGGGAGTAGGAAAGGAATAAATGAAACAAGTTGGGATCAGGAGGGAGACAAACCATAAGAGACTCTAAACCTCACAAAACAAACTGAGGGTTGCCGGGGGGAGGGGGGTAGGGAGAGGGTGGTTGGGTTATGGACACTGGGGAAAGTATGTGCTATGGTGAGTGCTGTGAAGTGTGTAAACCTGGCGATTCACAGACCTGTACCCCTGGGGCTAATAATACATTATATGTTAATAAAAAAATAAAAAATTATTAAAAAAGTAAAATAAAAGTGGGTTTTCAGTCTAGATAATTGCAATTAAAACATTTATGTTTTTATCCCCATAGTCATATTTGTTTCATGTGTTTTCCTGAGTTTCAACATCTTCAAAGCAGAATAAATTCTGTACTGCCCTCTCATATCCTCATACAACTTCCTAATGCCTGTATCATGAGTTATGTGTATTTCAGGACATCCCTCTCTTATCAGTGGATAAAAGTAGTAGTTAAAGTTAGAAGACTTTGTTTTGCAAGTAGCATATCCTTTCCCTGACACCAGGGTCTTCTGAGTGACTGAAGTTGGCTGGCAGTTTTCTTTACCAAAAAAAATTCCTCCATACAGGTCATTAATCCAAAATAAAGGGAAACAGGCAGTAACTTCTTTGAATGTATGCCCTAGACAATTTTTCCATTAGCAAAAAGGCCATAAAGAAGGAAAAAAACAAACCTATACCAAAGAACACTGGTATTCATGTTAATTTCCATAATATTCTTTTTTTCACAAATAAAATTTATTTTGGACAGCTGGGGGGAGCAAACTTTACCCCTTTCCACTTTTGTTTCTTTATTAGAATGATCCTTCTAATTCATATAGTTCAACTTCCTGATTTCATAGATTAAGAAAATGAGGTAGGCATCTGAAATAATCTTTTATCTACTTAACTTGGTCACCTCTCCTCAAAATAACTGTTGCAAAAAGAAACTTTCTTTGCATATGAAACACACCCATTCTTGATTTCCTAAATTTTATATTATTATAGCATATACTGATTTAAGAGTCAGTTCAGTCTAAAATAGGAAGAAAAAACAGCTTTTAACCAAGAGGTTCATCTGTGAATATGAAATATTTAAAATTGCTAGCAGCATGGATCAGTGGGTCTCAGTTTGTACTCAAGTAAGAGAACCAACAAGACAATGTTGTTAAACAATCTGGAATTCAAACCAAAATTAAGCCAAGTTGAGAGTGATATTATGTTAAGTGATGGCCTATTTCTGAATCATTCTGTTCTTTATCTACAACTCTCCTGATTATTATATTAGACTTGGATGAATTTTTAATGAACACAGTTGTTTTAAGACTTGAACAATCATGAAGATTGAGTTACATTTCACTCTTTAATAACTCAGTGAGAATCTCTCTTCAATAACTCAGTGAGTTTCATTTCTCTCTCTTCAATAACTCAGTGAGACTTGTGGACAAGTCTTATTTGGGCCAAATCTTATGTGTATTTTTCACTGATCTGAACTACAAAAGCCTGAATACCTGCCACACTAACAACCACTGGTGAGTAATTACGAACAGTGATCAGTCATGACCTGCCCCCTGATTATAAATACTGGACTAGAGACCAGCGTTAGATTTGGGGGATAATCTATTTTTTTAAAAGAAGAGAAGGGTTAAACTTTAATAAAAATATTTGATCCAAGATGATGATTTTTCAGCCAACTGAATGGATTCTCTCTTGGAGTAACTGAATTTGAGACTTACAGGAAGAATTAGCAATCATTAGCAAGGCTTCTTGTCCAGCAATAGTGTTTCAAACAAATCCCCCAAAACATATGCATATAGTCAAACATCCAACTATCATTTTACATATCTAGAATGGCTGTGCCCTAGGCCCTTTGCCTTTGATGGGAAAATCATTTAAAAGAAATAGACTGTAACTGAGTCAAAAGAGATTAAGGAGGAAGATAAGATTTGGTTTCAGTTTTTTAAATTCTTTGGGTTTCAATATTTATCACCAGGAAGACTTTTGTGTTAGCTTGAAAGGACTCTCATAACAAAGTATCACAAACTCGGTGTCTTTAACAACAGAAATTCACTGGGTCAGAAATAAGGTTAGGAGTCTAAAATCTAGGTTTGGGCAGGGTTAGCTCCTCCTTCTGAGGGCTGTGAGGAAGGATTTTTTCCAGGCTTCTCTTCTTGTCTTATAGACAGCCTCTTTGATCTAGGTCTTTCCACACCATATTCTATGTGTACCTCTATGCCCAAATTTCCCTTTTTAGAAGGACAACAGTCATATTGGATCTCTGGTGTAATGCTTGTCATCTGCAAATTTATGAATACCTACATTTATTTTTCACCTTTCTATTCTTTGAAGGATATAATTGCTACTGGTGTGACCCATGCTGTATGGCAGCAGTTTAATCCCATGCTTGCTGCATCCAGTTATCTTCCTTTTATGTGTGATTATTGGATCAACCATGAAACATGCCTGGATTGACCTACTATGTAGCCAAAAGCCATTTTGAGTGGCTACTCAAAATAATAAAATGGATATAAAGAAATTGGTTGAATTCATAGAATCAAAAATTAGGAGCCCAGCTTCTCTCTTTGCTTTTTGGCCAAATGGCCATTGTGCACCAACCAAAGAGTAGTCAAATACGACATTCTAGGGCTATCTGTGATTCTCTATCAAGCCCACAAATCAAACTTAATTTTCTCTTGATGGGGACAATATTCCAATCATAATGTATCAAGTTAAGGTTTGCCTATTCTCTTGTTTAGATGACAGAGTTTCAGACTGTCAAGTCTGATTTTGACTTCCTCTAAAAAGGAAGAGTCCATTCAACACACGTGGCTCGGAAGAGAGGAAATGGGTCAGACTCTTTAACCACACCCCAACTCCTTAGCATCTGGAAGGTATGTCTACCTTTTTGATGAGACACCCTTTAGAGGCTGGTATGGTTAGCTGAAAAATAAAACTAAAACCACCAAACACACATATATGTTAAGAAGTAAGCAAGTAGGATGCCTTCATGGCTCAGTCGGTTAAGTGTCTATCTTCAGCTCAGGTCACGATTCCAGGGTGTTGGGATCGAGTCCTGCATCGGGCTCCTTGCTCAGCTTGGATCCTGCTTCTCCTTCTGCCTGCTGCTCCTCCAGCTTGTGTACTCTTTTTCTGACAAGCAAAATTTTAATTAAAAAACAAGAAGCAAGCAAACTCTCTGGAATGGAAGTCACATCACTGATCAGAGAATGTAGTCTCATGACAGACTTCAAGAACTACTGATTTAGGGGTGCTTGGGTGGCTCAGTGGGTTAAAGCTTCTGCCTTCAGCTCAGATCATGACCCTTAGGCCTGGGGTCATGGGATCAAGACCCACATTAGGCTCTCTGCTCAGCAGGGAGCCTGCTTCCCTCTCTCTCTGTCTCAGCCTGCCTCTCTGCCCACTTGTAATCTCTGTCAAGTAAAATAAAATCTTTTAAAACAAATTAAAAAAAAAAGAACTACTGATTTATCCTCTACAAGGATAAACAAAGTTCCAACTTTTCCCGTTTCCCAAGTTATCCTTATAATAAAGACCCATTAACTAAAAATTTTTAAAAATTAAGCATGCCTGAGTTCCTTAAAACTAAAAAGAAACACAGATGATTTGGAAACACCTCTTCTGAATGACACTTATAAATAAGATGATGTGGTAAATGCAAATATGGCCATTCTTCCTACCATCCACCAATCAGACTAACACTACCTTCTCTAAATGACAAGAAATAAATATAAGTCATCTCATTTCCATCTAATGATCAGCTGCTCATTTAATTACAGGAAAAATGCAATTAAATAATTTACTTAGTCCCTTACCAATTACATCTACCAAGAAACTATAACACTGAAAGGACTAAAAATGAAGTTAGACAAACTATCAGGTCCCAATGAAAAATTCTGAACACAGCAAATAATACACACACACACACACACACACACAATTGGGGGTTACTTGGCATAATTTGGGAATTTTTTTTAAGTTTAGTCAGGCTCACTGCACCATGAATTTGATTTTCTAATTCATAATGTTACAGAGCAAGGGTTTGCAAGCTATGGCTTATGGGATAAATCTGGTTCCTGTTTTTACATGATTGGTGGGATTAAGGTATTTTTTTTACATTGTTATATGACTTCATTTTAAATAATGATATAAGGACCAACATAATATTTTCAGTGTTGCCTCTTGGCATACAAAGCCTAAAATATTTATTATCTGTCTCTTTACAGAAAATGTTTGTCTTAATATTGAGTATACTATACCAACTAATAAATTATAATGATGTTATAATCACTGTCATATTTTGAGCTAAACTCTTCATAGTTCAAAAACCAACTGATCATCACCAAGTTACAGCTTTTCCTCCCCAGGCAAATTTTTTTAAAGCTGTGCTCATCTGGTTCTATCTTACTTCCTGACCAATCATTCAGAGGGAATATATGAAGTCAGATAAAAACCTCCAAGACTTTATAAAATAGTATCCATGCATTGTCTTAGTCAACCGAATGTATTAGCCACCTCCTTTGTACTTGAATAAATTAATTAACATGCTCTAGGTCAATACCCAAGTTACTGGCTTAGCCAGCTGTGTACAGAGCTGTGCATTCATCCAGTAAAAGAACATTAAGAAGGCTATGAAGTAAAGTTTCAACATGAATTAAGGTTCTATGATGCTTACAAGGAATGAGGTGGAGATACATGAAAGCAGCTTAAATATAGTGTAGCAACTCAAGAGGAGTATGCCCTGAAGAACTACACTGCAGAATCATAAGCATGTATTTGGAAGCTAAAATATACTAGACATCAACTGAAGAGAGATGTACAGAGAATGGAAGATTAATACACAGGGATTACCCACAGCTATGAGATAGGTGAAGAGCTACCAAATCAGTGACAGCATTGGGACAGGTGAAAGAGCTTTGATCTAATTTTAAGATGGAAGTCATGGTTATCAATAATCAATAGCTCTGGAGACATCAGTCAATAAAAGGTTTTAAAAAGTGTCTTAAGAGAAAATTTGTAGGGACGCCTGGGTGGCTCAGTTGGTTAAGCAGCTGCCTTCGGTTCAGGTCATGATCCCAGCATCCTGGGATCTAGTCCCACATCGGGCTCCTTGCTTGGCAGGGGGCCTGCTTCTCCCTCTGCCTCTGCCTGCCACTCTGTCTGCCTGTGCTCGCTCTCGCTCTCTCTCTCTCTAACAAATAAATAAATAAAATCTTTAAAAAAAAAAAAAGAAAATTTGTAATCTTAGCGAAAGAAGGTAAAGAGAGTTGCTTGGAGAAGAAAATAAATTATACTACATCAAAACAAAAATCATACTGGACAAAGTTAAACAGATAAGAAAGACTTTATTCAATGCTATTGCATTAAGAGAAGAAGGGCCACACTCAGTCCAAGGTCAGTTACCCTGAAACTAAGGACCAAAGAGTTTTAAAGGCTGGGGTGGGTGATCTTAGGCCACCTGTGTTTGCTAATTCACTTTGCCCAAAGAAAAAGTAAATTTTCTCCTCTCCAAGTTTTATAACTTGTAGCAGGAGCCTACCAAAGTTGGTTTCCTATTCTTCTGTAGAAATTGGTGGACAGGAGTTCTACCACCCTTCATGATTAAACTTCAGGGGGATGGCTCCCAGACAATCCTGGGTTGTAAAGTGAGCCTTTAAAAAAAAGAAAAGATTTACATCTCAAAGGGGAGATAATTACAATTACAATTTTTCTGAAGCAAATGTTCTAAGAAAAGGGAAGTTAGGGGCCTAGAGTCAGGAAGAATCCTGTGTGCAGTTTAATCAAGATGAGAGGATCTTTAAGGCTCTCCTGGTCAGTTAATGTGAGGAGTGAATTCAGATGAAAAATTAAAGATAATAAATTACATCTTCAAGAAACTCAAGTGTGAAGAGATGAAGGCTGAGAACTAGAGAGAATGTGGGGCTACAGAATGAATATACATTTTAATGATAGAAGAAAATCATTTTATAATCGAAAAAAAAAAAAAACAAGCAAGAGGAATAGGATACAGAGATGGTGGGGATAACCATGGAAACAAAGTCTTCCAGCAAGAGTCAGAGTACTGGGTTCAGGATACATTATTAGAGGTGGACAACGAGAGATTCTCTTCCACTGGGACCATAAGGATAGAGGAATCAACATTTTTGTAGGACAGCCTAGCAGAATAAAAATAAACAAATGTCCATTAAAATTAATTTCCCCTAGGAAAAAGGCCTGGCATCAGTGGGAACCTGCTTTTTTACAGCTTCATACTGAAGTGTTCTAATTAAAGTTTTGTTTGTATCATTATCTTGTTGACAACTTATATTTTACTACATTATTTTGAGATATTCAGGAAAAAGACCCACAACTGATAATCTTAGAAATTACATGAACTCTCTTGTTGCCCAATAGTAGTCTGCTATTTTTGGAGGAGTGACAAGCTATTAATAATCAATAGCTGTGTGGAACAAAAGTGGGATTCTAAACTGAAGGTTAAATGCAATCTTCTTTCCAGTCAGCAAGAAAAATGTTATAATCTTGAGTTTTTATATGGATGACATAACACTGGAAAATTTCATATGACAAAATAAAAATAAACCTAAATATAAATGGGCTCTGGCAAATAAGTAAACCCTAAATCATACACAAAATCCTATATACCATATAAAGTGGAGGCTTTTACATTTTGTGGAGTCATGATACTCTGAGAGGGTGATGAAATCCATGGACAGACACATAAATTGTCTCCAGTATAGATGGACTTCATTGCCTTGCTCTCAGTTGGAAATGTTATCCCGGGATAAAACAGATAACAGAGATAGCACACATCATAACACTTGAAGAGGAATAGAAAAATATTAAAACAGCATATTCTCATAAATCAGAATGGGGTTTCAGGTAAAAAAATATTACTTCTTTTAGTTATATTTCAGTATCATCTAATTCTATGGATTTACTTTGGCAATATATTTCTGTGGAAAAGAGAATACTAAATTTAAGCTCTAAGATCTAAAGAAAACTTTTAAAGTACCTTCATATGTGGATCAAATTGTTCCACTGTGACACAAAATGAACCCCAGTGGAAAACATTTAGTACTTCAAATGTTTCTCAATAAACTAAAAAGTTTACAAATAAAAATTCATTACATGTGCTAGTAGACATACATAAGAAACACTTTCCCTACAAAAATCACTAGAGAATCATCAACATCACAGCATTAATAAAAGGACATCCTTAAAAAAAATAAGAAATTTATACTCAGAATTTTACATCTAATGTGAAAACTTAGACTGAGTAATTTCAAGTATTGCTTTGATCTTTACAACAATATAATTCAGAAAAACAGGGGCCCCTGGGTGGCTCAGTCGTTAACCATTCAGCTCAGGTCAAGAACCCAGGGTCCTGGGATTGGGTCCTGGGATTGAGCCCTGCATCCAGCTTCCTGCTCAGCGGGAAGCCTGCTTCTCTGGCTCCCACTCCTCCTGCTTGTGTTTCCTCTGTCACTGTGTCCCTGTCAAATAAAATCCTTAAAAAAAAAAAGAAAGAAAGAAACAAGGAAAAAAAAAAGAAAAAGAAAACCTATGTTGCTTGACTTAACAAAATTGTTTTACTGTAGATCTTACAGATAAGTGAGGAAACAAAAATACACATTTAGTAGTTTTAAAATTAAATGGAAACCAAGCTTGACAAGCAGACAGAACATTTAAGCCAGGTAAGCAAAATTAAATCCAGCTTATTTTAGGAATATAAGGAAAACTTAGATTATTTCTTATAAATGCCTCTGATAATCATAAAAGAAACTTAAGTCATCTTCCCAAAATGGTACAAGATAATCACTTTTAACCAATACCCTGCTATCTGAAAACCACCACTATAATAACAAATCCTTGTAAAGGTTAAACACCTTCCTCATTTCCACTTTATAAGCTACCCAGTAACATCATGCCTGAGTTTCATACCAGTTTGGAGTCTGAAGCATCCTGGCTCTTGCATAGCTTTTCACTCACTCAATAAAATATTCATACCAAGTAAAGCTCTCTGAATTTTCTTTTAACAGTAGAAAGCTAACAAAAATTCAAGACTCATGTCATTTGTTTTAAAGTTTTCAAGTGAAAAAAAAAAGTTTTCAAGTGGATTCAAGTTTTCAATATGGTATTAGGAAGAATTCTAGAAAATAAGATTTTTATTTTTTAATGAAGTGACTCAAGGAGTATGAAGGCAGCGGAAGCATGGCACACAAACAAGATGCATGACATGTAAACATATGCCACAAGAAAAGGAGAGTAAATGCTAAGATGTGGTTCCTTTTATGCAGCAAGGGATAATGAGATTTCAACTCTCCTATACCTGAGACCAATGTTTGGTGCAAATCGGGAAGTACTTTCAACTCCAAACCAGCTCTCAACCTCAGCAAATGATGAGATATTTTAATTATTTAATACTTACTGCATTAGACCGCAGTAGATAAGTCTAGTGATTGATCTTCACAAATGAAATATTTATCTCTAGAGAAGTACAGAGCTATGGGAACATTGGCTGGCAATAATTACCACTGTGGTCTCCAGGCTAATTATTTTAAACCTAAATAGCAATGTTAATAATCTATTAGTTGCCAACTTATTAATTCACTATAAAAATGTATTTGCAATGGAACATATCCAGTAAATTTAATAGAAATGGATCTCCATTGTTTCACTAAGGTGCACATTACCATCAATATCACAATCAGCTTCTGTAGGCAGCTAAAATAATGCTGCCTTGCTAGTTCTACCAAAGGATAAGCAGACAAGCAGCAGCGCCAGCAATAAAAATCACCCATCGTTAACATACTAAGGGGAAAATGCCCAACACAGTACAGCTTTTTGTTGCACTATTAACAATTTTTTGGCTTGTGTTGATGTGCAATGAAAATACAAAATAATTTCACTGAAATTATTTTTCAATAAAAATAAATAAGATAGCTACCACACACATGAAGTCACATATAACAGAAAAACATTATATATCTCTATAAATCTGTATTTTTTAGATGTATGGATAAATAGGTATATGTAAGGCAATCTCCAAAGTCAGAGTATATTCATAAGCTTTAGATTCTCTGAAAATAATATCCAAATACTGAAGCAGTATTTTAGGCTACAGGGAAATACTAGCAATGGTGACTAAGTTGTGTAGCTGGAATCTGTCCATCCCTTTCTCCCGCCCTCCCTTTTCCCCTTCTTCTTCTTTATTGCTTTCTTTCAACATTTATCATGCCCCTTTTTTGTGCTATGCCCTGTTCAGGATCCTCGGATACATTCTGAAAATGGCAGGGGGTAGCTACTGAATTCGGTACCTTCTAATGACTCCCTTCTAGAGAGGAAAAAGACCCTCAAAAAGTCCAAAACAAAACAAAAACAATGCCTAAGGTTTAAGAAATAGATATGATGCCAGATAAGGATACGGGTTATGAGTAAGATAAAGCAGAGCAAGAGAAGAGAGAGTAAAGTGCATGGGTTGGGAGAGGAAAACTTAAATTGAATGACAACAGAAGACTTAGCCAAAGAAGTGGCATCTTAGAAGGGTTGTAAATCAAGTGAAGAGCAGTCATGTGACAGTCCGGCAAGTCATGAGGAAGTCCCAACTAAAATCCCTTTCTGAAATGCGAATGACCTAGTTGTGACCACCTAGACAAAGGCCAGTGTGGTCGATAGCCACAAGACAGAAAATGAGTGTGGATAGATGCATGCACAGGGCTTGGGGGCCACATACAAAACTGTGATTCTTCCCACTTACTGTGGCTATGAGGCAGAGAATCACATGACAGGCAACTATTGTTTTTAATCTAAGTTCACAGGCAAGTTTCAAATGGAGGAAGAATCATCATTCCATGCATCACATTTGGATAGAGATTTTAAGAAGTATGGTATGCTTAAGTCCTTTTGGCTACACACGAACACTACTACTTAACACAGGTACTGTGCCTTTCAGTCTAGAAAACACTTCTATTACATCACCTAACTTCACACTCATAGCCTTTTAAATACACAAAGATATTTTAATCCTCATTTTACGTATGAAACAATAACAGCTTGAAAGCTTAAAACAAATTAACCACAGTCAAAATACTATTAAAAGCAGTCCTGGCTTTTTATAACAAAGCATACACAAGTATTTAGAAATGAGTCACCAGTGGTAAAATTCAGGTCCACAATAGCCAAACTATGGAAAGAACCCAGATGTCCATCAAGAGATGAATGGATAGAGAAGATGTGGTATATATACATACAATGGAATATAATGCAGCCATTAAAAAAGAAATCTTGCCATTTTCAATGATGTGGATGGAACTAGAGGGCCTTATACTAAGCAAAATAAGCCAATCAGAGAAAGACAATTATCATATGATCTCACTGATATGGAGAATTTAGGAAACAAGGCAGAGGATCATAGGGGAAGAGAGGAAAAATGAAACAAGTTGAGGCCAGAGAGGGAGACAAACCATAAGAGACTCCCTAATCTTAGGAGACAAACTGAGGGTTGCTGGAGGGGAAGACTGATGAATCAGTCTTACACTGTACCCCTGAAACAAATAATATATTACATGTTCATTAAAAAGTTAATTAAAAAATATGAAGAGGTAATGGTATATATAAAATGAGCAAAACAACTTTTTTCAACCCCATCTCAGTTAAAATTTTCTATTGTTTAATCTGCCTTATTCACTGGCATACCCATTGGGAAAGCCCTTCTCAGGCAGACCTCTTACCTTTCATCTAAAATCAGTTTCTTTCTATTGGAAATGTGTCAAACTCCCAAGGGGCTTTTCCTCATAGCATATCTAACTCCCTCTGGTGAGGCACTAATGTGATTCATTATTGCACTAATTGTTATCTTATAAAAGAAAGTAACAACCCCAATGCCTAAATTAGACATATGACAAGTGCCACATTTTAAAAAGAAACTGACAATATTTAATCCCTCCTAGCTTACTGTGCTATGACTGGGGGCCAGTGTAAAGATTATTAATATTAGGAAAATCTTATTTTGTGACAGTATCCTGCAAGCTGCTTTTACCTCTTTCCACTTTCACAACGCCAGCTCACACAAAGGATAAAAAATATGTCATAGACATATTCTGTTTATTAACTATGGAAGTGCAGAAATTAAAAAGATATTCAGGGCCAGTTGCAACAGTAAGTTAGGAAGACCTTGAGGGGCGCCTGGGTGGCTCAGTGGGTTAAGCCTCTGCCTTCAGCTCAGGTCATGATCTCAGGGTCCTGGGATCGAGTCCTGCATTGGGCTCTCTGCTCAGCAGGGAGCTTGCTTCCTCCTCTTTCTCTCTGCTACTTGTGATCTCTGTCAAATAAATATATAAAATCTTAAAAAGAAAAGAATGACCCTGAAATAATTATACGTGTGTACTATTTAGGTACCTTCAATTCTTGATCTCATCAATAAGTACATTCTGGTTTGTGGGATCAAGGAAGCTTTTGTCGTTTGACTCAATCCCTTACTCTGTTTCCTTTTAGCATAAGGACATCAAAACTCTCTCTTTTTATGAGAGGTCCTTCTATTTCAGTGAAAAGTTTATAATATCTTTCTCTAGAATATTATAAGAGTGGACGTTACCATAATGGGATAGGTATGCAAGTCTAAAGCACTTAAAAAATTTGTTTCAATGTCTGAAGGATTGTTTAAAAGATTAAACAAACATCACGTGTTCAACAGCTTTCTCTCTTTTTTTTTTTAAAGTAGGTGCCACACCCAGCATGGAGCCCAATGTGGGACTTGAACTCATGACCCTGACTGAGATCAAGACCTGAGCTGACATCAAGAGTCAGAGGCTTAACCAACTGAGCTACCCAGACATCCCTACTATTTTAGATATCATATCATTTTATTAGGTTTCTCCTTAAGGAGAATGAACCATCAAAAAGGCATGACCATCTTTACAGTTAGGCAAGGAAAAGCAAGTATGGCATAAAACCTACACCACCATCTGCAAATCTCAAGACAAAATCCGCTGATACTGTGTAGACCTTTCACTGCTCCTGTGGATCACTTCTATTACATTCAAGAAAGAGCTATGGTTCATTGTTTTTATTCTTATTCCTTTGGAACTCTTAAATTAGGTACTGTGGGTTTTCCCCCCAGCCTTATTAGGTATAACTGACAAATAAAAATAAAATATATTTCAGAAGTACAAACATGATTTAATATTTGTATACATTTCTAATAGATTACCACAATCAAGCTAATTAACACATCCCTCATCTCACATAGTTACAGTGTGTATGGTAAGAAGACTTTGCATCTATTCCCTTACCAAATTTCAATTACACAATGTAGTATTAGTATAGTCACCATGCTATACCTAACATACTCAGAACTAGCTCATCTATAAATGAAAGCTTGTACACTTTGACCAGTATCTTCCCCATTTACCCCACCCCCAGCCCCTGGCAACCTAAATTCTACTTGTTTCTGTGAGTTTAATTTTTTTAAAACATTCATTTTTTTATTTGAGAGAGAGAGAGCATGGGGAGGAGCAGATGGAGAGAGAGACAAGCTGACTCCACTGAGTGGGGAGCCCAGGCTCAGGGCTTGATCCTAGTACCCTGAGGTCATGACCTGAGCCAAACTCAAAAGTCAGACACTTAACCAACTGAACCACCTAGGTGCCCCAAGTTTGATTTTTTTTTTTTTTACACTCCACATAAGTGAGATCATACAGTACTTGTCTTTATCTGCTTTACTTCACTTAGTGTAATGGCCTCCAGGTTCATACACACAAACACACACACACACTCTCTCTCTCTCTCTCTATACTGGAGTATTTTGGATTAAAAAAATGAAAAGAAAAAGAAAAATGTTCCAAAGGAGAGATGATCTCAGGCGCAGCAAAGAAATGAGGTAGAAGGTATTATGAAAATTTCCTTTGGGAACTACTGGTTCCCTCATATTTTTCTGAACTGACTCATATACAAAGATTCTCAAAGATGATGCAAACATAATAACAAATATTAGTAGAAATTAAGTGTTGGATTGCACAGAGCACTAGGTGTTACATGTGAACAATGAATCATGGAACGCTACATCAAAAACTAATGAAGTACTGCATGGTGACTAACAACACAATAAAAAAATACTCAGAAAGTAAAACAGAGAAGTGAAAAATATTTAATTAGTAAATAACACAATAAAAAATATTCAGTTAGAAAGTAAAAGCAGAAGAGAACTAACTGAAAAATATTTATATAATTAGTAAGTTTGCTAAATGCCTGCCACTTTCAAGTACCAAAGTAACAGATTATTTACCAGATAAGAAAATCATTAACCAAACTATTAACAATAGTAACCAAAGAAGAGCAAATAATAGCTAGCTTGGAATATGCTTCTAAATAGATAACTACACATTTTTATGGAAATGCAAGTAGAAAACCTAATTAAACAGAGACAAAAAAAATACCCTGTTATTGAAGGAGAACAAATTGTAAAGATGTTTATTTTTCTGAAAATAACACTCCAGTAGGCCTGGGGTTTAAAATAAATCCAGTGAAATTACAGAGAAGTTCAACCAGAAAAGTTAACATAAATAGCCAAGAATAGTCTATAAGAATTAATTACAAAGGAATTGTATTATCACATTTAAATTAAAAACATGCAAAATTATAACAGCGCAATAAGAATTGAAGCATAGCAATACAAACAGAAATGCAAGTTTTTAAAAATATAACATATTATAGGTGGTAAGTCAATAAAAAAATAGGTTGTTTAGTAAACACTAATAGGGAAATAAAAGGTAGTTAGGAAAAGAATTGATTTAGGTTTTTAGCTCTCATAGCATCCTACAATAAAGTCCAGATGGATTAAAATACTGAATATATATTTTTTTACATCATACACATTAAAAGAATAAAATACTGGGGGGGAAAAAGCTTAACCTGTCTTTTATTAGGGGGGCATATGGGGAGAGTGGGTCTCAGCCAAGAACTTAGAATAATAGACAGAAAATTATTTTTCCTTCCCTAATTAGCATTTTAGAAGTATTTCTCTGTTGGGCCTTTGTAGGTTAAATGTCAAAACTGAAAGCAGGTTAATAAAGAGCCAACTATGACTTTATTCTCAGCTTCTAAACCCAGGAAATCAAGGAACATTGCTAACATTCTAAAAGTGAAAGGGAGAATTACTCTTGAAGTCCATTTCCTCTTGGGTCATTTTACTTCCTTTGCTTCATTTCATTCATCTGAAGCATGATGAGGTTTGAGATCTCTGCCCCTCCACACTTTTTTTTTTTGTCCCTCTCAATTGCCTCATGTAGCGGGAAGGGAATGTATTAGTGGTATGCTAGAGCTAGCTTATATCAGTTTGCAAGAGTCCACTATGCATACCCCTTTCTCTACACTGCAGGTAGTGATGTCAAGCTGGTAGTATGAAATGTGCGATGATGGAATTATTTACACCAGGGACAGTGGCTACAAATCATGGCACTTTTTTTCCCTTAAGAGCCAGATGTTATACATTTATCAGCACACCCTAGTTTTAGTATGATTATAGATCATAGCACAATGCAGTGGAAACAGATCAGTAATTAGAAAAAATACATTTGTCTTTTAGATGTTATTAAGACTGAAAAGAAGCAAGGCAACTAGGACTTGTAGACATAAATTCATAAAGATAGCTGTCTGAAACAGGGTTTTCTTGGAGAAACCCAGGGTTGCCATCAGATTAAAGTTTGGTGGGAAAGAGGTAGAAAAGAAAGAAAAGAGGGAGACCAAGAGGGTCATTTCAAAGTACCTGTATAAGGAGATCCAGCATTGTTTGAAAAGAAAAAAAAAAAAAGGAGCACCACAGTGTACAAATGATTGCACAATTCTGTAAATCAAGAAGGGGAGATTATAGGACTTCCTCAGAAGACCCGTTACCACTCTCAGAACTGGAACAACCCTAGTATGGTCTCAAGCAGCCTTATACTTCACAGAGCCTAGCAAGTTACAATATGTCTAACAGGTGCACAATTGATAACTGTCAAACAGAAATAAACAAGATCAAGTTACTCCTGTCTCTACTGTAATACCTGATAAGCCTGTATTGACACAGAGCTACATCAAAAATTAGAGGGAATAAATCTTGCTTGAAAAGAATCCAAACTGGCAAATCAATTTAAACAATGATGGTTCTAAAATGCAAATTGGTCCAGTCACTTCTCCCCCCATTAAAACCAACTATTGATTTTCCATTGTTGATGGAATGAATTTTGGAATTCTTAGCATAGTTTTTTAGATAATGCATTGTCCAGTTCTGCAAAGTCTCCATGTTTTGCATAGGCAGCCTCACATATTTCTCCTTGACTCTTACCTATCTCCAGTCTTCCTACAACAGACCATATTCTCTGGCTAGAGCATACTAAACATTCCCAACCCAGAGCCTGAATCACCTAGATTTGTATATCATAAATCTGCATCTCTTATAGAATTAAATAAGAAACAAGACAGTGTTCATTCTATCCAACATCCATCCAATGCATTGTACATAGATGTGCAGGAAATATTTTAAATGAGTGGATGAATTATATAAGGATTATTTATAGTCTCCAGGGAAAGAAAACTAGTGGTAATTACAAAGTATAACTTCTGTAATACTTATTCTTTACAGCTTATGAAGTTATATGCCCCTAAGAAAATGCCCTAAGAATCTCAGATAGCTGGCAGAGTTTAAATCTAGTTCTTTGCATTTATCTTAAATACTCTACCAGCTGAAATGGAAATTCCTTTATGCTTTGGTTGAAATGCATTGCTGCTGTATTACAGTAAACTTTTAACCATTCTCTTCCCCTTATTCAAAGAATATCTTGGCAGAGGATTATTTTAGTGAAACTTTTACTAAATTAGACCCAATATATATACTATTGCTTAGCTCTTTGAGGAAACGTGACTGTGTAAATATGTATACACATGTGGAGAGATGTAGATTCACAATCCAAATGGAAAGCAACATAAAGTAAGAGAAAAAAAATTGAGAAAGATAAAGACTTATGTCAATTTTTTAAAATTAACCCAATCAATTACCTTCACCACACCCCCCACCCCAATTCAAACCACACCATTCTTGACCAAGTGATGTTCTCTGTGGAGTAAAAATGAAACCTGTGGCTCAATCTATGCCCTTCAATCAAGGCTCATTTTTCTTGAGAATGACTAACATTTAGTTCTGCATAAATCTGCCTAGCAGGCAGTTTCATAATATAGTTTTTAACAGTGTTAATGTGTATTGCCAGACATCTGTTTTAAACCTATCTTCTTTATTGTACTTACTCCATCTAATTACATTATTTTGGTAAACAGAAGAAAGTAATTTAAAATGACATCTATCTGAATCAGTCCCAAACTAATTAGTTTTTTTTTCCTCCCCGAAAGACTTAAAAACAGATGTTTTGTTACTCTGCCCTGATACTGCATTATCTTTTTATTGTGGAATCAATTTGTTTAATCTTTTCCATTGTCTGCTTCTAACTGATGCTACTGCTTCCAATCATACAGAAGTAGTCTTACAACATTCACTACTGCTATTAACTTTCAAATCTGACCTCCTCTGACAGGAAAGAAAGAAAATGCAGAAATGCCTCCCATTGAATCAGCCCAGCATATGGAGTGGAGGGACTTCAAACCAGGCAGTGGACTCCATGAACAAATACCATCTTTGACAAAATTAACCTGTGCCATCAAGTAACTATTCAAAATTTATTTCTTTTCTATAAGATGAAGTCAGACTAGGTGGCATCTCAATTCTCCAGTGTCAAGGATAGAATTCTGGCTTTTACTTTTGGTGCATGTGGGCGTGTGTTTTGGGTGGGAGGTAAAGTATTAAAAAAAAAAGTATTAAAAGAAAAGGAACAATTAGAGAAGCTGGAGAAAAGCTAAAATGGATCACTGTCATAAAGTCAGAAAAAAAAAGTTGAGTAAAAAAGAAGGCTGTCAATAGTGCAAAGTGGTAATGATGATAGTAATTCTTCACACTTACATAGCATTTTGTAGTTTCCAATATTTTCATACACTGAAATTTGTTACCAATGACAATTCCATGATGGAGCCAGGATAAGTATTTGCTTTCCTTTTTTACAGATTAAAAAAAATCAAAGTAAAAAGAAATCAAGGGTAAGAAAGATAAAGACAGATAAACATGAACATAGAAGAAACTAAATCATAAAAAAACTATTGCTCCACAAACAGGGCTTATTACAAGCATAGTTTATAATCTGTACTACCCAGGTTCAAATCTCAAACTAGTGTGTGTTTCTGACCTTTTGACCTTCCTGGGCCTCAGGACACTCATCCATAAAATAAAGATCCTGAAAAAAACTTAACGTAAAGACTACTAAGAATTAAAAAGCTGGATATATGTGGAGCAGTAGGACAACTGTTTTGTATTTAATAAATGTTAGCTGCTATTATTACAGCCAATGGGGTCACCAGCAGAAGAAAAATACAGCCACAACATTCCTGCCTCAGTTTACCTTCCTTTTATGAAGCTTGGAAGAACTGAGGAAGCAAAAAGAGTGTATCAAGAGAATCTTCAATAAGCAGTGGGCAATCAGGCAATTAAAGAAGCAGGATGACAAAGTTGAAGACCCTGGTCCCTGCCACAAATCCTGAGACTGGCAAACCCTGGCCTGGGCAGCCTACTACAAGGAGGAAGAGAGAGCCAGAATTTTTTCACTTACAAGGAACTTACATCATTCTAATAAGGGCTTTTGTTTCAAGATAGCATTATGGAAAGTCATACCATGTGAATTTAATTCCAGTCTAAGAAATTGTACAAGTGTAAGCATGTAAGTTAATTACTTTTAATGTTGAAGACAGAATTAACTCACATAGTAACATCTGGTGAGCCTATTTGCTTTTTCAAATTAGGATAATTAGAACTGACAAACTACCTTCATTCCAATTTCTCTTTCTCATCATCCCTTAGATTATTTGCCAGTTGCTTTTTGTTGTGGCAAGGTTCTCTCTTTCATTTTACTCAGCATCACTCACTTCGTTTTCCATGACGCTGTAGCAGCTGTCATTACCACACCGCTGTCCATAATACAAATTTATATTATGTTGAAAGAGTCTAATATGAAAGAAGTACACAGAATTTAAATGGTCAGTACTCATCATAGTTATATAGTATCCACGAAACTATACAAGTTGCAAGACAAGCTTCTAAAAGACTTTCCAGAAGGTATTTGGTCTTCCTAGCTTTAGAACCGGGTCTGACATACAGTAGGCATTCAATAAATATTTGTGGCATGAAGGACTGAATGAACCAGTCAGTCAATTATGTGTTATTTTACAGTGCTATATATTTGTTAGAACATAATTATTTTGCCTTTATTTTAGAGGTCTTTCTTATTGCTATTTTAATTCATGAAACTTTGTTACATTTATTCAAGCCTACATTATCAACCTTGGATCAGGTGTCTTTCATCCTGTGCATCCAAAAAATTCTTTCATTGCTAAGAAAAATGTTTGCACATATAAAACTCTATGATCTCATGCTTTATTACAAGTATAAGGATTACTCACTCTTATAATTTTATAATGAATTTTTTGGCCATTCTTCATAACCAATATCATAAAAGGGGCAGTAGTATTCAGAACAGCTGAGTACCCAATCCACCCTTTTAAAAATTCACTTAATTTTTGTGCCTAATCTCATCTCTACAATTTCTGTAATTATAAACTCATTTTCCTTAGCTCAGAAAATTGTTCTGAAGACCAAACTATTTAATAAAAAGCCAAATAAAATTATTAAATTAGAAAATATCTTTGTGTGTGTGGATTTTATCTTATTTATTAGGGAAAATAATAAAATATTTTAAATACAATACTTTAAAAATACATATTATGACAACTTTTTTTCTTCAAAACATCTGACATTTTTATCTGGCAAAAATATGGTACTATATTTGAGTAAAATAAAATTAAAAAGGGAGCATCTACCTTAAAATCCTATTTTTACGGTATCTGAATTTATAAAATATAAACAGAAAGTCAATAAGACAGTATTTCCTTTAATACACAGTCCATTCAATTAATTCATGTAACAAATATTTTGTAACACTTAACATTTTTTTCCATCTTTGTCCAAAAATGAGGTTATATTTTCATTAGAATACTTGTGAATATGTCTGAAATTGCTACATGGAGATTTTAATACTGCTAAGTACTATAATCTACGTCCTGTGTCAAATATTAAAAAAGAGAACTTCAATCAAGTTATATCATACCTAAAACATATTTATCACATGATGATAATAAAATTTCACAAACTCCCCCTCATTCACACTCACACTTTGTGGGACTAAATTTAAGTACAGAGTTAGATCTTCCTATCACCTAGTTTCTCTTTAATATTTGTTCATTATATTTATTCTTGGATAATTCTATTTTTGAAAATTTCCATAAGCATTGCTCTACATTGCATACTGATTCCAAAATTTCTACATATAGTATACATTTTTAAAATATTAAAATGGAACTAAAAAAGGCTCTAAATTGAGACAAGAATTTCCATAATATCCTAAATATAAGTATATTCCAGAGTCTTGCTCAAACAGTATAGAATCTCCCAAGTATAAATACGCAAAAAACTATAAATGGTACTATTTCAGTGATAATGTTATTGAGATTATTTAAAGTTAGAATTTACTCAGCCTTAGGTTACCTAACAATTGTAGAGTGTAACAAACATCCTCATTTCCAAGACATTAATGAAGCAATTAGCAAAGAGATGAATGCAAATTACAAACAGTTTTGGAGAAATGTGAACTTAAAAGTAGGAAAGTTCAGGGCGCCTGGGTGGCTCAGTGGATTAAAGCCTCTGCCTTCAGGTCAGGTCGCGATCCCAGAGTCATCAGATGGAGCCCTGCATCGGGCTCTCTGCTCGGCCCAATACAGATACAAGTTACACCAGGTAAACAGGTGTACCAGATGGTAGAACTCACCATAGACCTTTACCTCCAGTGTAGTCAATTTTTATACAAAAGCCTCCAATATTTGTAAAGTATCTTTTATTCTAGGACCCTAAAGGGTGTTTCAGGGGGAAAAAAGGTTGGGGGAGGGGGTTTATTCCTCCCAAGTGTCTTTTAGTCCCATGGAATAAGTCAAGAGTCAGGTTAACTATGTATAAGAGTAAAAATTAAACAATACACTCAAAGACAGTCTAAAGTCACAAAGAATTAATGCACTTGGTTTCCCTTGACACCCCACCTATTGTCAAAGAGAAGTTTTATAGAAATTTTCTGTTGTTCTTGTACTAAGGAGAGCAGGCTTTTAACGGAGTCACTTGTGTTCAATTCTAAATCAGTAAACTAGGACTTAATACTTAATCTACTACAGTCTCAGTCATGAATTGTTGAATAAAGCTAATCTGATCTTTAAATGTATTCCAACGAATTTTTGTTATTTAATAGTTGGGTTTATTCTCACTGGCCTATAATGTTAGCTAGGAAAAAAAAATCCTTTCATTCTTCAATGGAATTAAGTCCTACTGTACAAATGTATAATGATTTAAAGTACCTAAATTAAGCAAACTGATTCTATTACAAGAATGTTGTTTATTCAATGTCTCTTTTTTTAAATGACTAAAATAAAGAGCAAGCTATCAAACAAGCAAGTGATTTAGAGTCCCAATTCTGCCAAGTGTGTGCCACTTTGGAAAAGTCCCTAAAATTTGTGCTTGGATTTCCCTGTCTACAGAATGAAGAAATCATAGAAGCTGCCTTGTACACTTGTGAGGTTTGAATTAGTAAAACAAATAAAGAACTTAGAAAATTATCTGATTCCTGTTAGCACTCAAAATATACTAGCTATTTTTATCACAAGTAATCTAAAAAATGTATAGGAAAAAATAGTTCCTGTTCCCTGCCACACTGAAGACCTAACCTCTGAGGAAATCACTTTTTATGCATCATTCTATACTACTACTTATGTTGGTACAAATAAACATATTCATATTTTCCTTCATTAACAAAAAGCTGGTCATATTGGATACATTTTATTTAACTTGTCTTTTCACTTAGTAGCATAGCAGATAATATAGCAGATAATTTGTGAAGTATTTATGTTGCTTATTACATGTTCTTTAACCAGAGAAAACAAGGACAAAGGAGAGAAACATGCCCTTGGCTAGTTTAATTAAAAAAAATTTCAAAGCACAGTGTGAGGTACACAACAACATTTTATGAGAACATTGTCTAGAATGACTGTCTCAGGAAGTTGGAAGGAAACATTATTATCTTTAAATAATTTGTGCTTTAATTTTTTTAAGATTTTACTTATTTATTATTTATTATCATTATATTTTATATTTATTCATATATTAATACAAATATATATTTATAGATATAATATATCTATAAACATATTTATATATTATTTTATTTATTATTACTTATTTATTTGACAGGCAGAGATCATAAGTAGGCAGAGAAGCAGGTAGAGAGGAGGAAGCAGGCTCCCTGCTGAGCAGAGAGCCCGATGCTGGGCTAGATCCCAGGACCCTGAGATCATGACCTGAGCCGAAGGCAGAGGCTTTAACCCACTGAGCCACCCAGGTGCCCCTGCGCCTTAATTTTTAAGAAAAACAAACAACTGCTAAATGTGATCCAGCAAATGAGACATTAAATCCACTAGGCAATCTGGAGATAGTTTAACTCAAATACGCCATTCATCAAATAATGAAAAAAGATCTGAGGATGGCTAACTTTCTAGTGCACTATTCCACTATGATCAATGCAACTGAAAATTTTATGACACTGCATTTCAAAAAAAAAATAAATAAACGTTTTGCTTCTGTGCCTGGTAATGACAGATTAAGTAATTCAGACAATCTTCCTATTCTGGACAATTACTAATCTGGGAAATACATAAGAATCATCTGCTTGAAGTCAGAGAGATAATAATGAAAAATTATCAGGTCAAGATCTGAAAGAGAGGTGAGTCCAGTTTCTCTGTGGATTCAGAAGAAGCTGAGAGACTTAAGAAGTTTTGATAGTCTTATTGAGTCTTGGAATAGAAATTGGAGTCCAATGCCCACGTAAGTCTCTCTACTGAAACTCCTTGCTTTGAATAGAACAACAAAAAACAATACAATCCACCTTTTAATCATTTAGATTCCTAAAACTGAAATAATGTGATTTTGAGATTACAAAAATATATATTTAGAAGAATGAAATGTTACTCCTCTTTGAAGAAAGGTCATTTTATCTAGGGACTTAAGACATTTGCACAAAAAATCCGGCAAATACGAAAAGAAAAAACATAAAATAATCCTATAAGAACATAACATAAGCAAAACAGACTGTAGAAACTCCAAATAATAATGTTATCAGATCTAAGCTTTAAAATAGCTATAATTACCATTCCTATATAGTTAAAAAGCAATATGAGGAATTTAGGCAGAGAACTATAAAAATGTTAACTTAAAAATTGAGTAAAAGAAAAGCACTTCTGCAAAGGTAAAGTGGGGGCCTCAAAAAAAAAAAAATCACTTACCCATAGGACCAACAAATACACAGACAAAGAATGTCAAAATTAAGTTTTTTCTGAACTCTGGAATTTAACCAAAGTTTTGGAATAATCTAAAGAATATTTATTCAAGCAAAGTGGCTGAATCTCATTAAATTCATCAGGTTTCACTTTCCCTTTCATTCTTGTTTTTTGGTAACCCTGAAAACCAAGAGCCCTGCAACTACAGTAGCTGTGAAAATAAGCAAATAAGCAAACAAGCAAGCACTAGAGTGGCAGGTTAAGTCTGGAGCTTTGCAAATGCCACCTCTGCAGATTATCATTTTCTGACCTACCTGATACCTGACATACTCAGGGCTTGTATTTAGTTGACCTGATGCGGACTTCATTCTGTAATAGCAGCCAATCACTACAGCATTTGTTGAAAACAAATTTGTTTAATGTTGCAACTGACACACTTTGGGGGATAGGGGTAGAGTATGATAACAACTAGGGTTAAAGAGACTGTGGTAAAAATAATTTTAAAGAAAAAATTGGAAAATAACATGTTCATACATGTCTTTGAAAATCTCTCACATATCCTTGGAAATACAGAAGGCCATGCACATAAAGAATTTTCAGCATGTCCAGGGACGCCTGGGTGGCTCAGTTGGTTAAGCAGCTGCCTTCGGCTCAGGTCGTGATCCCAGCGTCCTGGGATCGAGTCCCACATCGGGCTCCTTGCTCGGCAGGGAGCCTGCTTCTCCCTCTGCCTCTGCCTGCCACTCTGTCTGCCTGTGCTCGCGCTCTCTCTCTCTAACAAATAAATAAAATCTTTAAAAAAAAAAAAAAAAAGAATTTTCAGCATGTCCAAAAAAGGCCTGAGAAGGTCATAATCTCTAATCTCTGACTGTCTTTGAGGGTCTATGCAAGCAGGAATGAATGACAGGAATGTAAATTCCCAATGAAAAATTGAAGAAATGCTCCAATACAAACACAGAACCTCTTGGCAAAGTCTGAAAGACTTTCACTCTCAGTATTTAAAAAAAATATGTCTTACCAGATCATTAGCTGACCATTAAGCTAATGTCACAGACACTTCAGTGGCCAAACATAATGAAGGATATAAGCTTATACAGTTAGTCTTGGAACATCACTAAATAAACCAACAGCAGCAGCAGCAACAAACAGCAAAAACAAAAGACCCAGGGGAGGGAGACTCATTAAAAAAACATGAATGTGTGTTTCATATTTGGGATAAAAAGGAAGAGAGGCAAACTGTTCCTGAGGAAATCTTGATGGTGGACTCAGAAGATAGTTATGGCGGCACCTGGGTGGCTCAGTGGGTTAAAGCCTCTGCCTTCAGCTCGGGTCATGACCCCAGGTTCCTGGGATCGAGCCCCGCATCAGGCTCTCTGCTCAGCAGGGAGTCTGCTTCCCTCTCTCTCTTTCCGCCTGCCTCTCTGCCTACTTGTGAATCTCTGCCTGTCAAATAAATAAATAAAAATCTTAAAAAAAAAAAAAGGAAGAAGATAGCTATGATAAGTAGAAAAACCATGCCTAAAGAATTAAAGGAAGTATGAGCACAATGTCTCACCAAATCATATCAATAACAGAGAAATTCTTTAAAAGAGCCAAATATAATGTAGGTTGAGAAGTACATTAATTGAAATGAAAGATTCTTTACAGGCTCAAAATATTTGAGTGGCACAGTCAGTGAACTTGAAAATACGTCAACTTAGATTTTCCTATCTGATGAATAGAAAAAAAGAGAAAGAAAGATAGGTCCTTGGAGACATACTGAGAATCACAAATACAAAGTATGCATACTTTTAAAAGTCAAAAAAGTCCCCAAATTTTATGAAAACCATTGATGTACATGTACTAGAAACTCAGTAAATCTGAGTAGGATACAGATCCAAAGAGACTCATACCTTGAAACATCATAGTCAAACTGTTCAAAGAATCTGGAATGTAGTGAAAAACAACTTATCACATGCAAGGGATCCTCAATAAAATTAATAACTGAGTTCTCAACAAAAACTATGGAGTCCAGAAGGCAGTGTATATGACATACTCAAGGTGCTGAAAGAAAAAGACTGGTCATCCAAGAATGCTGTGTCCTTCAAAATTATCTTTCAAAAGCAAAGGAGAAATTAGGACATCTCCAGACCAACAAAAAAATGAAATGATTTAAACATTAAGAGATTTGCCTTATAAAATGCTAAAAGGAATTATTCAACCTAACCTCTTGGTAGCTTACAATGAAAAAAACATAATTTGATGGCAATAGTAGCAGAAAAGAGGAGAAAAAATGAAGTTGTATTGGAGAAGAATGTTATAGATTTTTAAAGCTTTGTTATTAATATGAACTAGACAATTCTAAATAAAATTGTTGATCATAATTCCTGGGGCAACCACTAAGGAAGTAACTAAAAAATAGTAAAGGAACAATAAGAGAAAGGAAATATTATGAAAGATTTAACAAAAAATGCAATAACAGAGGAATACAGGAACAAGAAAAATAGAAGACATGTAACTGCAAAATGGCAGGCATAAATCCTATTAATTACATTAAATATGAATTAATTCAACATTCCAATCAAAATCAGAGACTAGCTGAGTGGTTAACAAAACAAAAAGATCCAATTACATGTTGCCTACAAGACACTTCAGATTCAGAACACAAATATGGGGCTGAAAGCAAAAGGGAACAAAACAATATGCCTCAGAAAGAATAAGCAAGAAAAGCTGGAAAGGCTACAGTAGCATCAGGAAAAATTATTTCAACTAATTGTTACTTGAAGCAAAGAAGGACATTTTATAATAATAACAGTCATTCCATCAGGAAGACATCACCATTATAAGCATATGCACTTAATGACAGTCTCAAAATAAATAAAACAAAAACTGACAGCATTAAAAGGAGAAATACACAATTCTACAAGAATAGTTGGAAGCTTTAATCTTCTGATTTCAACACTGGATGGAACCAGGCAGGAGATCAACAAAGAAACAGAACACTTGAACAACACTATAAATGAACCACCTAAAACAGAATACCAGACTACAGATAGACCATGTCACACCATTAAAAAAGTTAATTAAAATCCTCAATACATTTTAAAGGCTATTAAGTCATATAAAGAGTATGAACTGAATTGTCTAGCCCTAAATTAATGTTGAAACTCTAACCCCAAATACTTTAAAATGTGACTGTATTTGGAGATAGAGCCTTTAAAGTGGCACTTCAGTTAAAATGAGGCCACTAGAGTGGGCTCCAATCCAATCTGATGGGTATCCTGAAACGAGAGAATAGGACCTACAGAGAGGCACTAGTAGCATGCACATACAAGGGAAGACCATGTGAAGATGTGGCAAGGGAGAAACCATCTGCAAACCAAGGAGAGACCTCAGAGAAAATGAACCCTGCCAGCAATTCACAAATACATAGAACATATATAACACACTCCTAAATAACCAATGAGCCAAAGAAATCAAATGGGAAGCATTTTTAAATGAATGAAAATGAAAACATAACACACCAAAACTCACAAGATGCAACCAAAGCAGTAAAGGGAAATCTATAGCTATCAATGCCTATATTCAAAAAAGAGGAAACATCTTAAATCGGTAACATAATTTACCCTCTTAGTACACCACAAAACAGGAATATTAAACCAATTACAAGAGAATACTAAACCAATTACAAGCAGAAGAATGGAAATAATAATAAAGTGGAAATAACTTAAATGGAGAAAACAAGTAAAAAAAACAACAAAAACAAAAGTTGGTTCTTGAAAAGATTAACAAAATTCCATTTACCATAACATCAAAAAAAAAAATGCAGGAATAAACTTTACCCCTATCAGAGACAATTTAGCCTACTTTATCAGAACTGTGTAATTCTACTCAAGGAATCTGCACAACTTGAGAACACAAAATGCCTTCTATTAAATAAATGGTATTTATCTACCCAATATTATATTCCTCCACTAGGACACTATTTCTCAAATGGCGATCATACCTATTCCTGTTGGTCATACCCTTACTTATTTCCGGTATTTGAAATAATCATTAGAAATCTCCAGATCTAGTGAGGAGGAGGAGTCAAGATGGCTGAGAAGTAGCAGGCTGAGACGACATCAGGCAGCAGGAGATCAGCTAGATAGAATATCAAACCATTCCGAACACCTACGAATCCAAGAGGAGATCCAAGAGAAGAAAAACAACAATTCTAGAAACAGAAAATCGACCACTTTCTAAAAGGTAGGACCAGCGGAGAAGTGAATCCAACGCGACGGGAAGATAGACCCCAGGGGGAGGGGCCGGCTCCCGGCAAGCGGCGGAGCACAAAATCAGAACTTTTAAAAGTCGGCCCCACGAGGGACATCACTCCAGAGGCTAAACTGGGGTGAAGACCTCACGGGGACAACGTGGACTCAGGTCCCACAGGGTCACAGAAGGATCGGGGGTATCTGAGTGTCGCAGAGCTCACAGATATTAGAGCGGGGAAGTCGGCTGCGGAGAAAGAGCCGAGATTTCCTAGAGCCGTGCTCTGTGACACCGGCCGGTGCTCTGTGCGAGGGGTCCCCACAAGATCCGGGGAGACTCCGACCCGGGAGAGCTCAGGGATCTACGGGGTTCGGAGACTCCAGGTGGGACTCTGCCAGAGACAGAGACGCTTGGTCACAGGCTGGGTGAGCTCAGAGCGCTCCCAGAAGCCAGTGAGACAGGACTGATTACGCGCGATTTTCTCCGAGCACGGTCTCCGAGCGCGAAAGGAGGCTGGGGAGACAGGAGTGATTAAACGCTTTTCTCTGAAGGCGCCCTGAAGACTAGGGCCCCTAGCTCTCGGCTCCTCTGAACGGGAGATTGGGAGGCCGCCATTGTCATTCCCATCCTCCAGAACTCTACGGAAAGCGTTCAGGGAACAAAAGCTCCCGAAAGTGAACCTGAGAGGATTACTTAGCCCGGCCCCTGGTAAGGGCGGTGCAATTCCGCCTGGGGCAGAGACACTTGAGAATCACTACAACAGGCCCCTCCCCCAGAAGATCAAAGAAATCCAGCCAAGACCAAGTTCACTTAACAAGGAGAACAGCGGATTCTTATCTGGACAAAATGACAAGGCAGAAAAACTCACCACAAAAAAAAGAACAGGAGGCAGGACCGAAGGCTAGGGACCTAATCAATACAGACATTGGTAATATGTCAGATCTGGAATTCAGGACGATGATTCTCAAGGTTCTAGCCAGTCTCGAAAAAGGCATGGAAGATATTAGAGAAAACCTGTCAGGAGAAATAAAAACCCTTTCTGGAGAAATAAAAGAACTAAAATCCAATCAAGTTGAAATAAAAAAAGCTATTAATGAGGTGCAATCAAAAATGGAGGCTCTTACTGCTAGGATAAATGAGGCAGAAGAAAGAATTAGTGATATAGAAGACCAAATGACAGAGAATAAAGAAGCTGAGCAAAAGAGAGACAAACAACTACTGGACCACGAGGGGAGAATTCGAGAGATAAGTGATGCCATAAGACAAAACAACATTAGAATAATTGGGATTCCAGAAGAAGAAGAAAGAGAGAGAGGAGCAGAAGGTATACTGGAGAGGATTATTGTAGAGAATTTCCCTAATATAGCAAGGAGAACAAGCATCAAAATCCAGGAGGTGCAGAGAACACCCCTCAAAATCAATAGGAATTGACCCACACCCCGCCATCTAATAGTAAAATTTATAAGTCTTAGCGACAAAGAGAAAATCCTGAAAGCAGCATGGGACAAGAAGTCTGTAACGTACAATGGTAAAAATATTAGATTGGTAGCAGACTTATCCACAGAGACCTGGCAGGCCAGAAAGAACTGGCATGATATATTCAGAGCACTAAACGAGAAAAACATGCAGCCAAGAATACTTTATCCAGCTAGGTTATCATTGAAAATAGAAGGAGAGATAAAAAGCTTCCAGGACAAACAAAAACTGAAAGAGTTTGTAAACATCAAACCAGCTCTACAGGAAATATTGAAAGGGGTCCTCTAAGCAAAGAGGGACCCTAAAAGTATTACCAGAAAGGAACAGAGACATTATATGGTAACAATCACCATACAGGCAATACAATGGCACTAAATTCACATCTCTCAATAGTTACCCTGAACGTAAATGGGCTAAATGCCCCAATCAAAAGACACAGGGTTTCAGAATGGATAAAAAAAACAAAACCCATCAATATGCTGCCTACAAGAAACTCATTTTAGACCTGAAGACACCTCCAGATTGAAAGTGAGGGGGTGGAAAACAATTTACCATGCTAAAGGACATCAGAAGAAAGCTGGGGTGGCAATCCTTATATCAGATCAATTAGATTTTAAGCCAAAGACTATAATAAGAGATGAGGAAGGACACTATATCATACTCAAAGGGTCTGTGTCTGTCCAACAAGAAGATCTAACAATTTTAAATATCTATGCCCCTAACATGGGAGCAGCCAACTATATAAAACAATTAATAACAAAATCAAAGAACCACATTGACAAGAATACAGTAATAGTAGGAGACTTTAACACACCCCTCACTGAAATGGACAGATCATCCAAGCAGAAGATCAACAAGGAAATAAAGGTCTTAAATGACACACTGGAGCAGATGGACATCACAGATATATTCAGAACATTCCATCCCAAAGCAACAGAATACACATTCTTCTCTAGTGCCCATGGAACATTCTCCAGAATAGATCACATCCTGGGTCATAAATCAGGTCTCAACCGGTATCAAAAGATTGGAATCATTCCCTGCATATTTTCAGACCACAATGCTCTGAAGCTAGAACTCAATCACAGGAGGAAATTTGGAAAGAGCACAAATACATGGAGACTCAACAGCATCCTTCTAAAGAATGAATGGGTCAACCAAGAAATTAAAGAAGAATTGAAAAAAAAACCATGGAAACAAAGGATAATGAAAACACAATGGTCCAAAATCTGTGGGACACAGCAAAGGCAGTCCTGAGAGGAGAATATATAGCGATACAAGCCTATCTCAAGAAACAGGAAAGGTCTCAAATACGCAATCTAACCCTACACCTAAAGGAGCTCGAGAAAGAACAACAAAGAAAGCCTAAACCCAGCAAGAGAAGAGAAATCATAAAGATCAAAGCAGAAATCAATGAAATAGAAACAAACAAACAAAAAACAATAGGACAAATCAATGAAACTAGGAGCTGGTTCTTTGAAAGAATTAATAATATTGATAAAGCCCTGGCCAGACTTATCCAAAAGAAAAGAGAAAGGACCCAAATAAATAAAATCATGAATGAAAGAGGAGAGATCACAACCAACACCAAAGAAATACAAACAATCATAAGAACATATTATGAGCAACTCTATGCCAACACATTTGACAATCTGGAAGAAATGGATGCTTTCCTAGAGACATATAAACTGCCAAAACTGAACCAGGAAGAAATAGAAAACCTGAATAGGCCCATCACCAGTAAGGAGATTGAAACAGTCATCAAAAATCTCCAAACAAACAAAAGCCCAGGGCCAGATGGCTTCCCAGGGGAATTCTACCAAACATTTAAAGAAGAATTAATTCCTATTCTCCTGAAACTGTTCCAAAAAATAGAAATGGAAGGAAAACTTCCAAACTCATTTTATGAGGCCAGCATCACCTTGATCCCCAAACCAGACAAGGATCCCATCAAAAAAGAGAATTACA
>ML103372.1:9775-55277 GCA_003697995.1 Taxidea taxus jeffersonii
TTAAAGTCTCCAACTATTATTGTATTCTTGTCAATGTGTTTCTTTGATTTTGTTATTAATTGGTTTATATAGTTGGCTGCTCCCATGTTAGGGGCATAGATATTTAAAATTGTTAGATCTTCTTGTTGGACAGACCCTTTGAGTATGATGAAGTGTCCTTCCTCATCTCTTATTATAGTCTTTGGCTTAAAATCTAATTGATCTGATATAAGGATTGCCACCCCAGCTTTCTTCTGTTGTCCATTAGCATGGTAAATTGTTTTCCACCCCCTCACTTTCAATCTGGAGGTGTCTTCAGGTCTAAGATGAGTTTCTTGTAGGCAGCATATTGATGGGTTTTGTTTTTTTATCCATTCTGAAACCCTGTGTCTTTTGATTGGGGCATTTAGCCCATTTACATTCAGGGTAACTATTGAGAGATATGAGTTTAGTGCCATTGTATTGCCTGTATGGTGATTGTTACTGTATAATGTCTCTGTTCCTTTCTGGGAATACTTTTAGGGTCTCTCTTTGCTTAGAGGACCCCTTTCAATATTTCCTGTAGAGCTGGTTTGGTGTTTACAAACTCTTTCAGTTTTTGTTTGTCCTGGAAGCTTTTAATCTCTCCTTCTATTTTCAATGATAACCTAGCTGGATAAAGTATTCTTGGCTGCATGTTTTTCTCGTTTAGTGCTCTGAATATATCATGCCAGTTCTTTCTGGCCTGCCAGGTCTCTGTGGATAAGTCTCCTGCCAATCTAATATTTTTACCATTGTACGTTACAGACTTCTTGTCCCGTGCTGCTTTCAGGATTTTCTTTTTGTCGCTAAGACTTGTAAATTTTACTATTAGATGGCGGGGTGTGGGTCGATTCCTATTGAGTTTGAGAGGTATTCTCTGGGCTTCCTGGGTTTTGATGCTTGTTCCCCTTGCTATATTAGGGAAATTCTCTACAATAATCCTCTCCAGTATACCTTCTGCTCCTATTTCTCTTTCTTCTTCTTCTGGAATCCCAATTATTCTAATGTTGTTTCATCTTATGGCATCACTTATCTCTCGAATTCTCCCCTCGTGGTCCAGTAGTTGATTGTCTCTCTTTTGGTCTGCTTCATTATTCCCTGCCATTTGGTCTTCTATATCACTAATTCTGTCTTCTGCCTCATTTATCCTAGCAGTAAGAGCCTCCATTTTTGATTGCACCTCATTAATAGCTTTTTTTATTTCAACTTGATTAGACTTTATTTATTTCTCCAGAAAGGGTTTTTATTTCTCCTGACAGGGTTTCTCTAATATCTTCCATGCCTTTTTCGAGCCCGGCTAGAACCTTGAGAATCGTCATCCTGAATTCCAGATCTGACATATTACCAATGTCTGTATTGATTATGTCCCTAGCCTTCGGTCCTGTCTCCTGCTCTTTTTTTTGTGGTGAGTTTTTCCGCCTTGTCATTTTGTCTAGATAGGAATCCGCTGTTCTCCTTGTTAAGTGAACTTGGTCTTGGCTGTAATTCTTTGGTCTTCTGGGGGAGGGGCCTGTTGTAGTGATTCTCAGGTGTCTTTGCCCGAGGCGGAGTTGCACCGCCCTTACCAGGGGCCGGGCTAAGTAATCCTCTCAGGTTTGCTTTCAGGAGCTTTTGTTCCCTGAACGCGCTTTCTGTAGAGTTCTGGAGGACGGGAATGACAATGGCGGCCTCCCAATCTCCGGTTCAGAGGAGCCGAGGGCTAGGGGCCCCAGTCTTCAGCGCGCCTTCAGGGAAAAGCGTTTAATCCCTCCAGACTCCCTAGCCCACGTTTGCGCCGGAGAGTGCGCGCACGCGTCGGCCCGCAGTCCCGCAGACACTGCGCGCCAGCAGACACCGCCGGCCCGCGAAAAGCGTTTAATCCCTCCAGTCTCCCTCGCCCACGTTTGCGCCGGAGAGTGCGCGCGCGCGTGGGCCCGCAGACACTGCGCGCCAGCAGACCGCGCTCAGAGAAAATCGTGCCTAAGCAGTCCCGTCTCACTGGCTTCTGGGAGTGCTCCGAGCTCACCCAGCCTGTGATCAAGCGTCTCTGTCTCTGGCAGAGTCCCACCTGGAGTCTCCGGACCCCGTAGATCCCTGAGCTCTCCCGGGTCGGAGTCTCCCCGGATCTTGTGGGGACACCTCGCACAGAGCACCGGCCAGTGCCACAGAGCACCGGTCCGTGTCACAGACCACTAGGAAATCTCGGCTCTGTCTCCGCAGCCGACTTCTCCGCTCTAATACCTGTGAGCTCTGCGACACTCAGACACCCCCGATCCTTCTGTGACCCCGTGGGACCTGAGTCCACGTTGTCCCCGTGAGGTCTTCACCCCAGTTTAGCCTCTGGAGCGATGTCCCTCTGTGGAGCAGACTTTTAAAAGTCCTGATTTTGTGCTCCGTTGTTCTGCCGCTTGCCGGGAGCCGGCCCCTCCCCCTGGGGTCTATCTTCCCGTCGTGTTGGATTCACTTCTCCGCTGGTCCTACCTTTCAGAAAGTGGTCGATTTTCTGTTCCTAGAATTGTTGTTTTTCTTCTCTTCGATCTCCTGTTGGATTTGTAGGTGTTCGGAATGGTTTGATAGGCTATCTAGCTGATCTCCTGCTGGCTGATGTCGTCTCAGCCTCCTACTTCTCCGCCATCTTGACTCCTCCCCTGGAAGTAAAATTTTAAAAAGTGAAAGAAAGCAGGACTTAAATCACGCTGATGGAATTAACATACATTATATGTGGTGATATGAAGATATTATAATCGGTTTTATTTTTAAAGCTTATAGCAGTAAGAGATCATGTCTATTGGGCTTGATGGTGTGGTGTCTAATTCAGCACCATAATATGAAAGCCTGGCTTTTTCTTTGTAATCAAAGATAATGCTACTGATGAGATTAATGATGACTCAGATATCAGACACTCATAGCAGTAACTTCTGTGAATCCTGGCCTGTAACCTAGAGATTATCCTTGTAATGACCAGGCAAGGCTGTTTGTTAGCATATGATCTAAAACATGAGCACAATATATGTCAAAAGTTTTCATAAGAGTGAGCCAACAGGCCGAGGCATATAGGTTATATCCCTCAGTTGATATAAAATGATAATATTTACCACTAGCTTCCTTAATAAACTATAGTGAAACATTTCCACAGACATAGGTCTTCCCCTGAAAGGAAAGGCTGAAAGTGTTAGGTGTTTTATGTGCCAGAAAATTACAAAGTCTCTCACCAATACTGCCAATCCTCTGCACGAAAATGGCTCTAAAATGATACTGAATTACTGTATGTAATGAGTAAGGTTTTCTAACTAAATTTGGAATTTGAAAAAAAAATCCTCTTGAGTCTTAATTTTGTATCATGTTTTTCAAAAAAGCAAGAAAAGGATGGAATTATATAGGAAAGGACTGAAAAAGAGTCTATGTACAACTCAAGAAATTTAGCAATTGTCTTTTTTAATGTTACCTTCTTTCAACAATTTACAAAAAAGGAACACAGAAAGTTTACTAGTGATACCATAGAAAGAGGATAACGTATTAATCATAAAGGCATGAACTCAATAAAATGGCTGTTTTCTCCTTTGAACAAAAGACTTACTATTTTAGTAGTCAGAGTAAGTGCATGAATAAAAAAATTCTGATGTAAACGAGAAGCCTTTTGACTGCTTTTGGGGTGTTATTGGTCCAAATACTACCTGCTGACTAAGGTTACTCAATCTCCAAATACCCAGCACTTTCATGGCAGTTTTGTAGCTGAGGCCTTTTGACCTGTGAGGAGGTCAGGTTGGTGGCATTTACCAAAAATGTTTCTTAATGTACACATTTGTTTTGACTTGATAAAGTTCTAGTTAGCCCTAAGTTCATGGGCCAACCACATCTATTTTACCCCTGATTCCTTCCTTTGTACCTCACTTCTGCCTTAACAACAAGGACACAACTTTCAGAGACTCACAGATTCAAAATGTGAAAATAGCCAATGAATTGCAATGGAATCAAAATCAGGAGATAAAGATTGTTCCCCATGTTCTCCCAATTTCCTCATGGGGTACAGCTAACTTTCTGTTTTCTCAGCTTTGGTTGCTGCTTACCTTCACAGCATCTAGTTTTTTCTTTGATAGGACAAAATGAACATTATTCTGAACATTATTGTGATTTCTGAGATCTCTTGTTCCTTTACTTAAATATGCTCTATAAATTTCTTATGATATATATTTATGGATCCTTTGAGAAGGGCAAACTGGTATTTAAACTACTTAGATATTGACAATCCTAGAGGACTGTCAATCACTGGGTTTTCCTTAGAAAGTCGAATTTTGAGGGATGCCTGGGTGGCTCAGTCAGTTAAACATCTGCCTTCGGCTCAGGTCATGATCCCAGGTTCCTGGGATCAAGTTCTGCATCAGGCTCCTTGCTCAGCGGGGAGCCTGCTTCTCCCTCTGCCTGCTGCTCCTCCTGCTTGTGCTCTCTCTCTCTCTCTATGCATCTCTGGCAAAATAAATAAATAAAGTCTTAAAAAAAAAAAGTCAAATTGCAAATGAATTTTATCAATGAAAAATCATCATACAAAAATAAGCTAATGTCTATATACTAGTATAATAATACACCAAATACTATAATGACTATATACACATACCTATTTATATTTGCAACAGACATATGTTTAAATGCAGATGGATTTGATTTTCATGCCATACCATGTCACTGTTGTCTTGGGTAGGAACTAAATTGCTCACCGGGAGCAATTTAGTATCTACCTGCTGTGCCTTATTTGTGAGGTAATTATTAATCTGTGTGAGAACGTAGGAGGATCTAACTCATCCCAAGGTTTGCCTTTATTTTTTAACAGAGAGGTCCACTTAAACAGTAAGCTTAACTTTCTGGTAAACCTTCACACCTATTTTCCTTCTTTATGGTCTTATCCATTAACTTCAAAATGGAAAATTCCCTTCCAGGCCACAGATGAGGGAAATATTTAGGAGTAGCTGAACTTTATGGCACATTTGACATGATCCGTAGAGGTATCACCTAAAGATAACCTGAAGTAATGACTTTTGTTAGAGAACAAGCACAGGCACCTCTTGGTCCATAAGTTCCTTTTGTGAAATGCAGAGGGGAAAGAACAAGGGATTGAGTTCAAACAGAGCAGTGTTGCTACCCTGGCTTTTCCACGTTGGGCATCTCACTGAACCACTTGTCCTGATATTTCCTCTATCTTTAAGAATGGCTTTGAGGATTAAAGATAATATATGTAAAGTGATTAGCAAAAGGTGTCAGGCACACAGTGACTGTTTTGTACTGGCTTAAAGATTGCATTCAGGGCACTCTTAGGAACAAGTCATTAATGCTGTTAGAGGAAGAGAACTAGAAATACTCACTGTAAAGAGTTCAGCTATGGTTCCCAGCCTGCATTTATTTATTTATTTCTTTTCCAGCCTGCATTTATTCATGGCTGTTTTGTAGTTAATGATCACGTGGATATTAGAATTCCATTCTTTTTATTTATTTATTTATTTATTTATTTATTTATTTATTTTTTATTTGTTAGAGAGAGAGAGAGCGAGCACAGGCAGACAGAGTGGCAGGCAGAGGCAGAGGGAGAAGCAGGCTCCCCGCCAAGCAAGGAGCCCGATGTGGGACTCGATCCCAGGACGCCGGGATCATGACCTGAGCCGAAGGCAGCTGCTTAACCAACTGAGCCACCCAGGCGTCCCTAGAATTCCATTCTTAATAGTGTTCTTGTTTATCAGGGGGAAAAATTGAGCCTTATTTACAACTAGTGCCCTTTTCCCCCAAGACACTATAAAAGTTACAGTTGTTGGGGCGCCTGGGTGGCTCAGTGGGTTAAGCCTCTGCCTTCGGCTCAGGTCATGATCTCAGGGTCCTGGGATCGAGCCCCGCATCAGGCTCTCTGCTCAGCACGGAGCCTGCTTCTCTCTCTCGCTGCCTGCCTCTCTGCCTGCTTGTGATCTCTGTCTGTCAAATAAATAATAAAATCTTAAAAAAAAAACAACTTACAGTTGTTAACATTTGCTAACATTCTGAAGATTTTGAAAAGAAGGATACTAAATATTAATTATGCATAGTTACAAAATAGACTTCTCCTTGATGGAAACGTTTTATAAAATGAATTCCAAGAGGGAGGAAATTAACAGCAGAAAGGAAACTTTATATTTTGGCAAGCTCTGGAAGGTGGAAACATTGTTCTCTCTTGGTTTTCCATGAATTTGAATTTCTTGACAGTTTCTCAATTATAGCTTGTAACTGTGGGCTTCAAAGCAATTCTGCAATTCAGTTCACCTCAGCCAGTCAATAATGAGTTACTTACTGAATTCTCATGGAGGGAAGAATACTGAGTGAAAGGTCCATTTTCATTTTCCTCAGCACGGGTTCCTTGATCCACACAGTCTGTCATCAGCCAGCCAGACCTGCTAATGGTCTCTCACTTTGAATCCTCCCCAACAGGGTTTTCTCAGAGACCCTCTGAGGCCAGCACTGGCCTCCTCCCATCTGCACCCTTCATCGTGTCTCCTCCTACCTCTACCAGATGAAAACCCTTTAGGCCGGAAGCTTTCCCAGATTAATACCAGACCCTTAATCTCATACCACCTCCGACCCAATGCTGCTCAACTTTATTTTATAAATATGTGTATTGTTTGGGCTGAACTGAACCAAACTATAATCTCTACAAGTTTAAGGCTTAGGCTCAGTTATATGATCATAGGGTATCCAAGTTCAAAGGAGGTTGTTTTTTTTTAAGGTTTTGCACAATCATCTTGTTTTTCAGATTAAAATAAATCAAAACTAAAACCCAGAAAAGGAAAATTACTTGTCATGGTATAGTGAAATGGCAGCGGGCTTTGGAGTCTGAAAGATAAAACCTGGGGGCTAGTTTCTGGCTCAGGAAGTTACTAGATTGCCATAAGTACTTGAGTACTTGAGTGAGTTAGTACTTGAACAGATCATTGAACCTCTCTGTGCCCCATTTTGTTTTAATCTATAAAATGAAACTTTAATAACTGCTGTAGCATTACTGGCTTTTAAAGAATAAATGTAAAATGCCTGGCAAAGTTAAGATGTTCAGTAATAATGAATGTTCTTCTCCAGGGTCACAGCTGATCAACGGCAGACCAGAACTAGAACGCAGAACCTCTGAGCCCAAGTTCAGCACTCAGTCTTTCCTAACCTGAGGCTTACTTCCAAAGGAGTACCACCGGCACAACACCCCCCACACCCCTGCAAGGGCGTTCAATAAACATTTCTTGGGGATGGTTATTTCCCAGACAGATTAGAATTCTTTTGAGACTTTGTTATTGTTTCTTGCCTTGGGGGAAAGCTTCCATCAGTAAAGTAGCAATAAAAACGTTCCCTCCATTAAGTGGAAATGATTAACACTCCTTTAGTTAGGCAATATTTTCCCACCCATTTCGGAATCAGGCCTCACACGAACCAAGCCACACAGATGGGGAATCAGAAACCTAAGGAAACAGCAACAAATTGGTTTGGTGAGTGGATGTGGTTGAAATCTTTCATCTGGTTTGTCTCAACTGGTTGTGGAAGTTATATGGGTTTTGAATAAAGTTGAAAATCCAAGCAAAATGTTATGAATATTAAGCCACAGGTATCAAAGCTTGGAGAATCTGATGAAAAACAAACCAATGTAAACACAAAACATAAGGACATTACACACCTCCTTTCCTGAAAGCCAATTTCTGGCAGGAAGAAACACTTAACTTGCTGTACGAGAGGAATATGCAGGCTTTCTAATTAATTATCACCTCAGTGTTTATTTTTCAATGAATCAGTGGGCTGGAATGATTAAAGCATATGTGGCACAGAAACCCAGGCAGGAAGGAGGGAGCTGGGGCTAAACGCCGATGCTAAATGTGCCCACATTGGCCGTCCCTGCAGAATCCAGGCTTGCCACGAATAGAAGAATTTTCTGAAGCATAAGTACTTACACAGTCTGCCAGTTTGGTCCTTCACATATTTGTGGTGATTGCTTAAAAATGGTAGTTCCAGATGAGGACCTGGGGCAGGGCAAATACATCAGTACAGAAGTGGTACACATTGTCCACTTCCTTGGTAGAGGGTCTTGGTCATGAAGGCATCGATATCCTGTGGTGCCTTCTTTGAGCTTCTTTTAAAAGGAAGACTTTTTCCATCAGAACAAGTATCTGAGATAAAGCACACAACCTTGCTGGCCTCAGCGAGAACGGGTAGGTAAAACTGTTAGTGGGTGAGACTGTTGTAGAATGAAGAAGCATCTGTTGAAAGTTCCAGAATAGCAATGAAACCTTTTCTTGTTGACTTTTAGCAGTTCTTCGGCCATTTTCAAAGGGTCTAGCCTTGTGGAATCTTTTAGACCACAGAAACCAACACATTTTTGTGACTTGGTGATTGGACAAAGAAGTGATGGACCTCTTTTTTTTTTTTTTCAATTTTTTTAAAAGATTTAATTTATTTATTTGACAGAGAGAGATCACAGGCAGGCAGAGAGGCAGGCAGAGAGAGAGGAGGAAGCAGGCTCCCCTCTGAGCAGAGAGCCCAATGCGGGGCTCAATCCCAGGTCCCTGAGATCATGACCTGAGCCAAAGGCAGAGGCTTTAACCCACTGAGCCACCCAGGTGACCCAGTGATGGAACTCTTAATACTCTGGGGAAATTCTGTGTTTGGAAGCTGCTTTGTCAAGGGCTATTTTTCAAAGTTTCTGTGTGGCTATCAAACTGCCATTTCTCAGCGCCTTTAAAAAAAACTGAAGTTGTTTTTGAATTTAGAGAAGAAAGATCCAAACTGAAAAGTTTCAGTTATCATATTCAATTATAATGAATGTTTGGTATACATAGTTTTGAAAGCAAAAAAGAGACAAACCCAATTACATCGTTATTCATGAATATCAAGGGAGGAGAATGGAAAAGAGGTTTGCTTTAGCTATTTTTTCAGTAGCTACTCACTTTTTAAAACCAAAACTTTCAGTTTAAATCTCGGCCTCCCTACACCAACCTTTTTAAAGCTAAGACAAAGTAAAAGCACTTGAGCAGTTACATATAGGAACGAAATTGAGTAGCTAGACAGGAAATACAACTACGATTTTGGCTCAAGCAATGATGTAAAACTAAAATTAGATTCTCTTTCCTCACTACACAACGACAGTTGAATGCCACCCATGTGAGATCCCTTACTAGTTTTTTTTTAATGTTTTTGTTTTTGCTTTTGTTTTTTGGTGACTTGAGAGGTACGCATGTGTGTTTATGTGTGTGTGCCTGTGTATGTGCATGTGTATGTGTGATGTGCATCAAGGTCAGATCTGTAGACCACTATGGCCCTATACTCTTACCAATTTTATCCAAAGCTCCCTAGGACATTATGGGAACTCAGATTTCTAGTTATCAGAAAAGTCTTAGAAGTAGATGCATGTAAGATCCAAAGAGGTGTCTTAGTAGTATTGCTGGAATCATCAAAATGATTTCATCTCCTCCTTATATTATAGAAGTTAATCTCCCTCTTTTATTCACCTTGAACCTGATAGGCATCATTATAACCCCAATTATAAGAGTAGAACTGAACTGCACGTCATCACTTTTAAGGTGCATATTTTTATCATCTCTGAAATCACAAGGCATCTTACAACGGATAGCATGTCACCTTAATTAATAACCTTTTTTCCCCCAGTGGTACATAAATAATGATACATTTTATACTCAGTGCCATCTTAGAGTCAATAAAATTTGGCTTTCATTTGCATGTGTGTTTTCACCAGCACAGAAGATGTGACTATGCTGATAACTATTTCAGCTATCACCCATTATTCACAGAACCAGCATGTGTGTTTGGTAAATGTTTTTTACAATAAAACATTTCTGGGGGTACCTCGGTGGCTCAGTGGGTTAAAGCCTCTGCCTTTGGCTCAGGTCATGATCCCCGGGTCCTGGGATCGAGCCCTGCATCGGGCTCTCTGCTCTGCGGGGAACCTGCTTCCCTCCCCTCTCTCTGCCTACTTGTGATCTCTGTCAAATAAATTAAAAAAAAAAACATTTCTGGATACATATTTTATAGAATGCCATAGAACTGTGCTTCCTATACTTGGCCAATGAGCAGAATCACCAGAGGAGCTTTCAAAACACTACAAATGTCCGAGCCCTCCTTCTGAGGTTCTGGTTCCAGATGTAGCTGCAATTTTAGAAGGCTCCCAGGCTAATCCCAATGACCAAAGAGGTCTTAGGAGATATGCTACAGGTGAGAACAAAGAGAAATGTTTATCTGTTCTACAGGAAGCATGCAAAAAGAATTTTAATATTTAAATATCACTGTCTTAAAATCGGGAAAGAAATGTCAACCAAAAATTATTTCTTTCATAACTAAAATTTCTGTTATTTAACAAAACAATTCACATGCATCTTCAATGAATTTTTCTGAGATTAAGAAGTCAATTTTAGGGGCGCCTGGGTGGCTCAGTGGGTTAAGTCGCTGCCTTCGGCTCAGGTCATGATCTCAGGGTCCTGGGATCCAGTCCCGCATCTGTGGAGCAGAGAGCCTGCTTCCCTCTCTCTCTCTCTGCCTACTTGTGATCTCTCTCTGTCAAATAAATAAATAAAATCTTAAAAAAAAAAAAAGTCAATTTTATTATCTAAAATGTATTAATCTTCAGTGACTGTCAAAGTTCAAATAGATATATTTTAACTATAGAAAATTAATTTCCACTGAGACTTAAAAATCAATTCAATTCAATCCAGTGCCCTTTTTATGGTGTACACTGATTGTACCAGACATTATGGAATCATATGACTCTACTGAAATACCGTGTTTTATTTATTTAATTTGGTAGGCTTCATTGCACACAAGGAGGCATGATTTAATGGAAAGAGTCAGGAATCACAGGAGACCTACCATTAATTGTGTGACCTTAGGCAGATCACTTAATTTCTTTGGGTCCCAATTTTCCCATCTGTAAAATAATTAAGTTGAATTAGGTCATCCCTAAGGGTCCTTCACCACTAACATTACATGGTTTTCATGGTCTGAATGGACGCAAAGCCATATTATATTTGCTGCTTATTGGCAGGAATATTTATATTATATTTACAACTTATTGGCAGGAACTAATTAATTTGCACTGTGAAGTTAAGAAGTGACCTTGTAACTGGTAACCTTGAACTGTCCATTAGTAAATGGACCTCATGAAAAGCATTTCAAGTGAACTGAGCTTCAAGGAAGTAAAGATTAAGAAGTTAGAGAAATCTAGAAGCAAATTTAAGTGAATTTTTAAAACTAATGTTATTCCAAGAACAAAATAAAACATAGAAGATTAGAAGATGTTTTTCAAAAACAGAAATTTGGGAGAAATTTCTTAGTCAAGTAAAAGAAAACAAAAGTTAAATTAGATATAAAAGTGAGAGGGGAGCCTGGGTGGTTCAGTCAGTTAAGCATCTGACTCTTGATTTCAGCTCAGGTCATGATCATAAGGTTGTGAAATCAGGCCCTTCATGGGCTCTGCACTGGTTATACAACCAATCTGAGAATCTCTCTTTCCCTCTTCCTCTGCCCCTCCCGCAACACTCACTCTCTCTCTCTCTAAAAAAAAAAAAAAAAAAAAAGGAAGAAAAAGAAAGAAAAGCGAGAGTGGTTCTATCTGTTTGGATGATATCCGTTCCAAGTAACAAAAAGCCTAGACAAACAATGGAAGAAACTTATATAAATATGCCAAAATACGTGGCAAATAAATAAACTGTATTTAAATTAAAATAAAGCCAAAAAAAGCAAAAATAGCTCACCCAATTCTCCCAGCTAACAACTATTAGTCTAGTTGCACTGAGTGGGCTTCAGTCATGGTTTGAATGTGGCTGAATTTCTTGGCAGTTCACTTGGCTTAGTTTTGCGCTACATACTAGCTGATCTTAGACTGCCTTCCATCATGTTAAAATAGCTGCAGCAATTCCACATCTCATATATATACATCACAATATCCAGAGCTAGAGAGAGATCTTTTCTTCCCTGCATCATGGCATGAACACCTGAACTTCATTCTGGACCAACCCAAAACAATCACTGAAGTCAGATGAATGCATGCTAACTGACTTTAACAAATGACTGATCCTCCCTAACCATCAGGGATTAGATTAACACATGGATTGACACCTGTTAAGAATCCACACCTAGAGCAGGAAGTGGGGTTAATTCCACTCAACCCACATAACCTGATACTCCACAGGAGAAGACTGACTCTCGAAAGGAAAACCTCGTTGCTCTTGGCAAGGGAAGAGACAGGAATGGACACTTGGTATGGCAGTAACAAATATCTACTTCCAAGTTGAACATGTATTTCTGCACCAAACATAGGGAAAAAGAAGAATATTATTCCAAGATTTTGCCCTGAGATATAAGTCAACAATAAGCACAGAAATTAAAAATATTACCAAAGGTAGTAAAGGAAAGACAGCGTAAATGAACTTGACAACAACAGCAGAGTGCTTAAGAATTTGAGTTATAACAAACATCCAAATTCAGATTCATTATAGTCATGTGACTCCTCTCCTCCATCTGTATTATGGCCATGCTAATAATACTTATGTCACACAGAGATTTTCTTTTGTAAGGATTGCACGAGATAATGTATATAAAATGGTCCTTGGAGTTAGCTACAGATGTTTCTTACATGTTAGCTATAGCAATAGACTGATGAAAACACAAAAATCAGTCATTCTGAAAAATGTCCAAGAACAGTAAAAAAGGAAAGGTAATTCTCAACAGCAACTATATCAGTGAAAATATAAAAATTCAATGCCACAAAAAAGCTACATTTAAACAATTATTGTACCTACATCCAGAGCATTGATAGTTCTTTGTTAAATGACTCAAGGGTTCACAGCTGGAATCTGATGCTCTGTTTAGGGTATGTCATACAGTTCAGAAAAGATATTGGTTAATTGCACACAGGTCACTAAAGATCAACTGGAAAGGAAAATGAAGGATTGAGTTGTGAGAAAACAGAAAGAAAAACAAAATACTTCATTGTCAGAGAAAGCTTCCTAAATGTAAGAATAATTCATCTCTCTAAGAAAGTGGTGAAAGTTTCAATACTTGAGGGGCTTAAAAATAAAGTTGTGTAAGATGAATATCTAATTCACCAAGAACCAGCCAGACATGAAATAGGTACATAATAAATGTGTGTTGGATAAATGAAGTTTTATAAATTATTCTGTGTTAACTAATTTACCAAGTGAGGACTGAGTACCTGCCAGCAGCTATTCTAGGAGCTTGGAATCCTTTAGTGAACAAAAGAGATAAAATCTCCTGCATTCCTGAAGTTTATATTCATTATTAACTTTCTAAGTAAATAATTTTATCTCAGGATTCTCTTCTCTTGGAAACACAGTTCGTTTGAGAGAATCTTAATTTCCTACAGGCCAGAAAGTTCTTTGTCTTAGTGGCAATCCCGAGTTAAATGAAATAAATATAAATTATATGAAATATCAGCAATGAAAACAGAGACAAAAGTAAAGATTTGTCAAATGTTGACACTTAAATATAGATATTTATGATGATTTGGACACATCCTTCTGGTTTTCTCTGACTATTTTTTCTCTTTCTCTTCTGCTAGAAGTAAGACAGACTCTTGTGCTAGAGTCCGACACAAGATAGTTTATCCTGGAATATGATACAGGGAACAGGGGACCTGGTTGGGGACTACAAAGAGTGAAAAGTGGAAGAAGAGAATCTGTTTAAGATACATGTTATGACACCTTCTAAATGGCTACTAAAAAGGTCCTCCCAAAAGGCTTCTCAGAATTATCTACGCAGGGAATGAAAACAAGAAGCTTTTGTCGAATGCCTTTCCCCATTGTTTGTGGATTGCCTCACTTAGACATAGTAAGATTTCACTTTAAAATTCTTGCAAATTCATTACACTCTTGGCATTTGTTATTGCTATGAGATATAATGTTATTTCATTTATGGTAAATTAAGTAGCATCTTTGCTTAAGGTCTCTTCCCCTGTACAGTATCTTTTACAAAGTAGGTGCCTACCCCATAACTCCTGAACGGAGAGTATATAATGAAGTCTAAAAAAAAAAAAAAAATGAAGTCTAACGAAATGTCAAAGGGTTGAAAATATTATTTGTTTAACATTTGCAATATAATTTCTCAATAAGAAAACTATTTTTGTTTGTAAAATATGTTTTGATGATTTTACTTGGAAGTAAAAAGGTCATTCTAAGGGATATGAATAAGGATTTCTTATTACTCTGGAGAGGCTGGAGCAAAGAAAGAAGAGAGTGAGTGGGGTAAGTCTAGCAAAGTGGTAGAGTGGGACATGACCTCTTCCCATGACCTTGTGAAACTTTAGGAATGTTTTAGAATGCATGAAATTGTTGGTCCAAATTGATCTTTTGTGGAAATCAGCAAAGAAACTGAATTTTGGACCTAAGTCAACAGAGGCTGACACAAGCCATCATGGAGAGCTCCAGGGAAAATATCAGAGTGTGAACTGTTAAGAATCAATGAAAAGTGTGGGGAAGACTGTGGACCCTCCTGGGTCATCAAAATGAGGAGTTCATGACAAGTATGCCTAAATCTTTTGATGGGAGCATCTAGGTGAGGGTAGGGAGACTTTTTGATTGATTGATGACTGCGGGTAGAGGTAGGAAGGCATCCAGCTGACAACTGGGTTACAATACAGAAAAAAAAATTAATATTCATTTTTTCTACTGCTTGGCGTATCTGTCCTTTAATAATTAGGTCAACTGTACTTTTAGAGACTTAGGCTAAGCATTTTGTATTGATGTTTGAATCATGGAGGTGGATATACCCTGACCTTTTCATACTTTCTTGGAGATTACTACTAGTAGCTGACATTTATTGAGCAGTTACCGTACATCAAGTGTGTTAACACTTTAGAAGGAGTAGTTTTTTAGTCTTTACCTCCTGTGACGTAGGTACTGCTTATATTGTAATTTTTTACAGATGAGGAACTTAGACTTACAAAGGCTAAAACAACCAGTCAACAGATTAATAAGGAAATAGGGGATTTGAATAAAGTATAGACCAAATAGACCTAACAGAAATATACAGAATACTCTACCCAGTAATGGAATGTATATTCTTCTCAAGTACACATGAAACATTCTCCAGGATAGAACACATGTTAGGCCACAGAACCAGTCTTAACAAATTCAAGAAGGTTGAAATCACACAAAATGTCTTTTCTGATCACAATGGAAAGAAACTAGAAAGTAGAATGGAAGTTACCAGAGACTGGGAGGAGGAAAAGAGGAGTTGCTGTTTAGTGGATGTAGAGTTTCAAAGTAAGATAAAAAGTTCTGGAGATCTGTTCCATACCAACATGTATACATAGACGTAACACTACTGAACTAGATCTGGTATGTGGTTTCCAAGTCAGAGCTCACAGGCTCCCAGAGTGTCATAATTTTTTCAAAGATAGCCTGAGTCCATATGTTCTCTAAATACTTTCTGATTTCTGAATAAATAATGTGAGCAATCACATAAATCTTTGTCATCAGATACCCAATATATTAGGCTGACAGGACATTCTATCACAGTCATCACTGGGTTTCCTCTCCAAGATTTTATCAAGACTTTGTGTAGCACCAAAGTATGAGAAGGCTTCTGTATTTCTCACTGGTCATCCTGCAAGGACCACTGTTCTCTGGCTCCCAGGCTGCTTGGATTCCTGTGGGCTTGGCACCTGTCAGAATGTGATCTTCAAGCAACTTCTGGTTTCATCTCAGTAAAAATTCCTGAGACATGGTGACTTGAATATTTTTGCTTTTGTCTGCCCAGTAATTATTTCTTATTTTAATTTCCTTAGGAAATACACCTCTTTCCCACTATTAGTTTGTTTGGTTTATAAGAGAGGATTTTTTGCCAGTTTGGACACATGATCTAATTCTGGCCAATAAGAGCATTTCATTTCTTTAACCACAGTGACTGGCTAAGAGATGGGCAGAAGAACCAAGCCAGGCCAGGAAGACCTACCCAATCTGGGAAAGGTGGAACTGGGATAGAGGCCCTCTCTTTCCCAAAGTTAATAGGCCTGGAGGTACTGGGAGCTGGAAAAAAAGCCTGAAAGAATGGAACCAGCCCAAAGCAAGTAGAGCAGAGAGGAATAGAGACAGATAACATCATTTGAGCTGTGGATCTAGCTATAGTTGGCCTTTCCAGGGAAGCCAATCAAGCTTTTGTGGTGACTTCACTTTGCATTGGACTGAGAGTCGTCAGAGTCTTCACTGATATACTGTGTTCCAAGTGTGTAGTGCAGGGGAGGGAAAATTTTAAAAAAAGCAAACAAAACACATGAAGAGCTCAAAAAATTAACATCTTACACAGAACAGTGCTTATTCAGACTACATGGAAGTAACCTGCTCCAAATTAATGACATTTCCAAAATTTAGGTAGGTCAATTAAAAAAAAAACATAATAACATAATAATTATCAACTTGATTCATTCCCCCAAATTTCTAGATGTATTCTTTTGTATTTTCTTTCTGTTATACAGATTAATAAAGGAAATGCATAAAATCGATATTTTAACCATTGTAGTTTAAATCTTTAAAATACTTGTTACTCGCCAGAAGACTGAATAGACATTTTTCCCAAAGAAGGCATCCAGATGGCTAATAAGCACATGAAAAGATGCTCAACATCACTCATCATCAGGGAACTACAAATCAGACAAGATACCTCAGACGAGATACCACCTCACACCCGTCAGAATGGCTAAAATTAACAACACAGGAAACAACACATGTTGGCAAGGATGTGGAGAAAGGGGACCCTCTTAGACTGCTGGTGGGAATGCAAACTGGTGCAGCCAGTCTGGAAAACAGTAGGGAGGTCCCTCTAAGAGTTAAAAATTGAAGTACTCTAAGATCCAGCAGTTGTACTACTAAGTATTTACCCAAAGGATACAAAAGTACAGATTTGAAGGGGCACATGCACCCGGATGGTTATATTAGCATTCTCAACAATAGCCAAATCATGGAAAGAGCCCAAATGTCCATTGACTGATGAACAGATAAGGAAGAGGTGGTATATATACATTCAATGGAATATTATTCAGTTATGAAAAAAGAATGAAATCTTGTTCTTTGCAATGGCATGGATGAAGCTAGAGCATATTATGCTAAGTGAAATAAGAAAGACAAATACTATATGATTTCATTCATATGTGGAATTTAAGAAACAAAAAAGATGAATATATGGGGGGAAGAGAGAGGAAAACAAACTGTAAGAGACTCTTAAAGACAGACAACAAACTGAGGGTTGATGGAGGGATGTGGGTAGGGAATGGGCTAGTTGGGTGATGGGGATTCAGGAGAGCACTTGTTATGATGAGCCCTGGGTGTTATATGTGATGTAAGTGATAAATGTGTTATAACACATATATAGGTGTTATTTATATCTATATCTATATATATACATATATATATATCACCTATAAGTGATGAATCACTGAATTCTACTCCTGAAAGCAATATCACACTGTATACTTAACTGGAATTTAAGTAAAAATTTGAAAAGAAAAAAAAATTTGTTACTTGCCAAAATATACAAACAAGGTTGATATATGAGAATTCCAATTGTTTCAGTCATATCACCTTGTCAATATTGCTCATCCGCTTCCACAGTACGATGTCTTCATTACACATTATAAATTAAAACAAATTGCCCTTCAACTGTTATAGTGGTGTGTTTTTTAAAAGATGGATGGTCACATAAAAAATTGGAAAATTCCGGGACGCCTGGGTGGCTCAGTTGGTTAATAGGCTGCCTTCGGCTCAGGTCATGATCCCAGTGTCCTGGGATCAAGTCCCACATCGGGCTCCTTGCTCAGCAGGGAGCCTGCTTCTCCCTCTGCCTCTGCCTGCCACTCTGTCTGCCTGTGCTTGCTTGCTCTCTCTCTGTCAAAATAAATAAATAAATAAATACAATCTTAAAAAAAAAAAAAAGGAAAAAAAAAAGAAAATCATTTGACTATAAAAAAAAAATTGGAAAATTCCATTTTTGATGCTTTCATTGTTTAGACTGCCAGATAAATAACCTAAATATTCAAATGCATGTAGGTGCTGCTTAAATAAAACATTAGAGGTGCCGGGGTGGCTCAGTCACTTAAGTGTCCATGTCCATCAGGCTCCCAGCTCAATGGGAAGCCTGCTTCTCCCTCTGCCTGTCACTCCCCCTGCTTGTGCTCTCTCTCTGACAAATAAATAAATAAAATCTAAAAAAAATACCTTTAGGTATTTTCTGAGATTTTTGCAAAGGACGTTTTTCTCATAATCAATGTGGAAACTACAGAAAAATTTTAAAGATAAAACTAAAGTTGAGTTATGCAAAAATATTGCCTTCATAAATTGTTTGTTGCTTAAAACATCTTACCTTCAATATATTGTCACAGTGTTACCTATTTTCTTTTTTTCAGCCCAGATAAATGGGCTTTGTTGCAAAGCAGTTACCTGCCGGTAGAGGTAAAAGTAGTAGAGAAATGTCTCCCGACAGGCTTGGTGCCACCAGATCAAGGCACGAGAAATGCACTCGAAAACAGCTTTTGTTGTCCATGGATTAAAATGTATTAGTTCTTATTGTAAATATGTGGGACATCAGCTGTGAATTAATTTCCCCTTGGAGGAGATGTGTGAAGGAACCTGACAAAACTTAATTCTAAAATTATCTAATTCTGAATCATAGATATTCTCCTTAGAAGGAGATGGTTGGATTTATTTTTGTCTTTCTCAGTTATACTTGTGCCAGCTTTCATGCTATCATTGGTAATGTAGAGCTTTGAATGGATTCAGCAGAAATTAGTTGATTTTCTCTGAGGGGAGCCTGAAGTGTTTTTCTCTTCTAGGTTTTAAAGTGTATAGAGTTTAAGATAGGGAAGGGAAATTCCTCAGCAAAATCTTTAATATATAAGAGGTAAGTTTTGTCTCCAAAGGCATGACTTTGAACCCTGCTGAAGATTTGGTGGGTGAAGCCCGCAGGCAACAGGAGTCTCTTTGGTTCAATTCTAAGAATTCATTTTGTCAAAAGTTTTGAAATATCAGAACTCTGGGTAATAGTTGTTGATGAAGGGAATAAATAATGGCAGAGAGCTATTATAAATTCATATGTCTTTGAAATAAATGTTTTATTTATTTATTTTTCAAGATTTTATTTATTTACTTGAGATAGAGTGAGAGGGAGAGAGCATGAGCGGGGGGAACAGCAGGTGGAGGGAGAAGCAGGGTCTCCATGGGCAGGGAGCCCGAAGTGGGGCTCAATCCCAGAACCCTGGGATCATGACCACAGCCGAAGACAGACACTTAACCAGCTGAGCCACCCAGGTATCCCTATAAAGGTATTTTTAAAAAGTACAACTTTCCAATTATCCCAATACTCAATTATAGCAACTCTTACATTGGCATATGTCTTTGAAAACTTTTTAACACACTTACTTACAAATGTAGGATGTTAGCAAGTTACTTTTTTTTTTAAAAGATTTTATTTATTTATTTGACAGAGAGAGATCACAAGTAGGCAGAGAGGCAGGCAGAGAGAGAGAGAGGAGAAAGCAGGCTCCTCACAGAGCAGAGAGCCCGATATGGGGCTTGATCCCAGGACCCTGGGATCATGACCTGAGCAGAAGGAAGAGGCTTTAACCCACTGAGCCACCCAGGTGCCAGCATGTTACTTTTAAGAAAAAAACTAATAATCTCGAAAAATAATTGTGCTATGTTTTAGACCACTGCATTGTTATCCAGAGAAGATGATAATTTCCCTGGACAACTGGCCTTTTATTTTATAAACTATGCTTGGGAAAATACATAGAGATAATCACTGTGAGTTGTGTCTCTCAGCTCCGGGATATAGGAAGTCACAATCAGAAATATACAAACCATATCCACCCCTTGCCAGGAAGAAGCCACCAAATTGCACATGTTCTCTCTATGTGCATGTGTACTCTGTAGCACAACAAAAAACAAATATGTGTTCAGGACAGTACATTGTGTTTTCTTTTCATACTTAGTCTACTTTTCTTTAGTCTTTCATATTGGGCATTTTGGAACACGGCACCGACAGAGGTGGAAAATGGCTCCTCTAGAAACTCTCTCTTTTTTTTAAACAAACTTTATTTATGTAGGAATAGAAAGAGAGAATGTGAGTGAGAGTAGAGTGGGGAGGGGCAGAGAAAGAGAGAGAGAATCTTAAGCAGGCTCCTTGCTCACTACCCTGAGATCATGATTTGAGCCAGAATCAAAAGTCAAATGCTTAACTGACTGAGTCCAGACATTCCTCTCTTGACCTCTATGACTATTTTCTGGTTTTCGTACTTGCCTCTGGTTTTCTCTGACTATTCTTTCTGTTTTTCTGGAAACAAGACAGACTCTAGTGGAGACAAGATAGTTTGTTATGATACAGGGATATGATACAAGGAACAGGAGCTGGGGACCTGGAAGAGTAAAAAGTGGAAAAGAGTCTGTTTAAAGTATATGTTATTGTGCAAGTCTTCTCAGGAGCCTTCGAAAAGGCTGCTTTTAAAAAGGTCCTCCCAAAAGGCTTCTCAGAATTATCTATACAGGGAATGAAAGGAAGAAGCTTTGTCCACTGAGTGCCTTTCCCCAGTGTTTGTGGATTGCCTCACTTAGTGTTTATTTCCTCACACTTCTGGTCACTCTTAACCTGCATGCTGAGAGGGTTCCCTTGAAACCAGCATAAGAGATTTTTATTTGTTTCCTGCATAGCTTGTGATATGATTTTTTTAAAGATTATTTATTTATTTATTTGATAGAGATTACAAGTAGTCAGAGAGGCAGGCAGAGAGAGAGGAAGGGAAGCAGGCTCCCTGCTGAGCAGGGAGCCCGATGTGGGGCTTGATCCCAGGACCCTGAGATCATGACCTGAGCCGAAGGCAGAGGCTTTAACACACTGAGCCACCTAGGTGCCCAGCATGTGATATGATTTTTATTAAGGTTTATATTTTTACAAAAATCCTTACACTGCAGAAGAATTTTCTTCTTCCCTGATACAACAGCGATAAACAATATTTTAAACAAGGGAAGCTACAGTTGCTTTCTGATGTTAAAAATAATTACCCACGTTTGCAGAAGAAAGTATATTTTTCCAATGTCTTTGTGGGCTAATTTTATGTTATACATGTCAACAGAAAGAAAGCAAGCTGGTAGGCACCTTTTATTTCTTTGAAGACCCACAGTTTATCACTCTTTCTTTGACATGTAGTTATTATGTTGTTTATGAAAGTCTACTGCAGCTACGTAGGGGGTGTCTAAGAGATTTCACAGTAAGGTATAAAAGCTTCTTCCTTAGGAAATTACCTCAAAAGCATGCAATTTACTAACCCCTAGAGACATTTCATTCTGCAAATAGCTTTAAGAGAGCTCCCCTTATGTTAATCACACTGAAACTGGACTTAAGCATATCTGGAAATTAGTGTAAAATGTAGCTTCTTACAGAAGCATATATATTTGATCAATTTACAATATACAGCACTTACAATGCACTCATAATGAGCAATAACCTTACCTTCCAATTCCCCATCAAACCCAGTAATCCATATCATGTTACAGACATAATTCCACTTGAGAAGAAATGGGCAGAAAACGGTAAGGGAAACCTCGCATGTGTTTTTTTCTTCTAATTTGTATATGCCTTTGCAAAATCCGGTCATTAATTTCATGTACAGGTTTATTATGCTGGAGCAAAACAAAAAGTCCAAGGTTAAAATATTTTTGGTTTCCTTGTCCAAACTTCATCAATGGAGACTTTGGCCTATTGTCAATCTAATGAAACCAATACCTTTTTTCCTTTAACCTTTGTCCTAAGAAATTATTATAAACACCATGACCAGACCAGAAGGAAGCTGATCACAAAAATGTTTACAAAGGAGATGTCTACCCAGTTTGACAGACAGCTCAGTCTTCATCTTTGAACCAGCGCCTGTGGTTTCACTGTAGTTAAAAAGACATGAAATGCATTCTTTCTGACCCTCTTGCCCTAACTACAGCCTGCAAAAAAACAAATACATAACCCTAAAGACAGAGCTCATTCCAAAGAATGTCCGATTCTGGGTGACAGCTGAAGAGCTAGGGTGACAGGCTCCTCTGCCAGAAGAAGGCAGTTTGCTGCATCGTTAATCTTTCATTCCAAGTCCGCTTTTCTTCAGCTGATTTTTTTCTCCAGCCTTGCAGATGTTGAAAGTGCTTTCAGGTCAGATGCACATACAGATGCATTATTGCCTGACAGGCCTGTCAGTCTTCTTCCGTTTAAAATGCTTTTTGGCACTTAGGGTTTTGAGACTCATAATCACGCCTTTTCACCTTAAATTATAAAGTCCTTTCAGAGCCAATCCGGCCTTTCAGGGGAGGCCGGATGCCGTGAAGCCTGATGTTCCCGCTTATGGCCAGGAGCAGAGAGTGTCTCTAACAAAAGGTACTAAAATCTACTGCAAAACAGATTCTTTCCATTCAGGAAATAGTCCTGGGAAAAACAAGCATCCATAAAGAACACACTGGAGTAAATCGAGCGTTTCTCAGGTTAGGCTGTGCTTATCTACTCTCCAAACAGCTTCTGTGGATCTAAAACAGTTGTCTAGCACAATCACTCTCCATAAGCTGCCTTGTTGAAGCAGATTCTGTCACGGTAAAAGTAAATGAGCGTGATATATATTACAATTCTGACCGCTTTTTTATAAAGCGAGAAAAGCTGAAACTATTTCTACCGTGCCCCAAAACTACAGGAATGTTACAAGTAGCTATAAGGTAATTATTTATAGAAGTCTTTCCTCCTTGTCTCCCTCTTTCTTATCTTGCTAATATTTATTTTGACTACTCAGCAAGGTGACTGACTTCATTCAGGATGGTAACAAGGCTGAACGAATGGTGCCACCCAGCTAGCTCCTAGAAACAAAACTGCTGTGTGTTTTTCTCCTGTTTACAGTGTTTCCCGTTTGCGCTTCAGGAATATTATGCAGCATTTACCTAAGTCGTACCTTGAACTACTAGTTTCCCAATGACAATTGTTAGATGTTCACAAGATCTTCCATATAAATGTGCATTTATACACATTTTATTGCATTTTCCAATATCCTCATATGTGGAATTAGATTTGACAGGCTGGCTTGGAGTGAGTAACTTGAGACTCACCTGGACTGAGAAACTTTGTGAAAGACAGGCAGAGTGAAAATGTCACAGTAATTTTCTCCAGACTTTTAAAAAAATCCAAATCTGATTCTTGTCAAATGCTGAGTGTCAAATGGTTATTGCTTTTGTGTTAAGGTGTCTATTTTCACCAACGGAAAGAGAGGATTCAGACTTCAATTGGGATGAAACAGTGGTTTGCAAAACGTGGTCTCAGGACCAGCCTTCCCCGGGAACTTGTCAAAAATGCAAATTCTCAGGTCTTACCCAGACCTATCCCTTCAGAAACTCTGGGATTGGGGCCCCAGCAATCTGTGTTTGACAAGTCCTCTCAGTGACCCTAACGCTCACTACAGTTGTTCACTGGTATAAATAAATAAAAAAAAGAATCCCATCACTTGTTTGAAGCTTATGCGTGATCTTAAGCTATAATGTTGTAAGTCTGAATAAAACTCACCTAATTACTTTTTTTTTAAAAAAAGATTTTATTTATTTATTTGACAGAGAGAGAGAGAGAGATCATAAGTAGGCAGAGAGGCAGGCAGAGGCAGAGGGAGAAGCAGGCCTCCTGCTGAGCAAGGAGCCTCATACTAGGATGCAGGGCTCAATCCCAGGACCCTGAGATCATGAGATCATGAATTGAGCCGAAGGCAGAGGCTTAACCCACTGAGCCACCCAGGTGCCCCATCCTAATTACTTTCTTTACAGTCATCATTGGATATCATGGAGATAGAAAGTCGAATTCAGAAAGTAAAACTAGAAGTTTGATGTTGATTTAGACAAAGACTTTATTAGTGGTGTTACAAAACCAACACATCCCTTTCTTTTCACTGGTTTTCAATTCCAAGAGTGAGGAAAGGTGACTCTAGCTGGCTGAAAACAACGTGAGTCATGTATGTACTAAATGTTTAGATTCCTGATTTACTTTACTTTTCTTCCTATACAACTGTTTAGTCTCTATGTTTGTTGCCTGTCATTGCCAACAGCCTGCCAAATCATACAATTTAAAGATGAAAGGAGAACTGACCTATATAGAGAGATGTATTCTAGAAAGCAGTATTACTATAAAAGCCATTCTCTAAAAGATCCCTAGAATTTTCTATATGAAGACAGCAAAGGAATCTACAAAGACAGGCACCTTACTTAAAGTGATACTTTAAGAAGAGGCTAGTTGGTGTTTATTGATGAAAGACAACCTTGGGGCTATTGTTCATAGAGAATGTTATGGTTTAGGATTCTGAGAAGAAGAAAGGGGGAACCAATAAGACAAAGAAACAAAGAAAAATGTTAATTTCAACAAGCTTAAAGGAAAAGTAGAGAATTTCAATGAGAATCAAGAAAGGTGTCCTTCAGAATGGGCCATTTCCTAAGGGAAATAATAAACTCCATTCTCTCTTTTCTATCTGGAGGCAGGTTAGTTTACTGCTCCTCACACTCAGGTGGCCAGAAAATCATTGCTCTCTGGCTCGGGGCCACAGTGCATCCTCTCCCTCATTTTGGTAAAAAGAGTCATAAGCCAGGAGTCAGAAAAATCAAGTTCTATTCTCTGCTCTCTGCCTCTGACTAAGAGACATTGAAGAAACAATCCAATAACCCCTGCCTCTGCCCCTAGTCATGAATTTTAATTCAGTCTATTACTTGTCAAATGAAGGGATTGTACCGGAGACATCAGATGGTGGCATCCAGCTCAACCATTTTCTGATTTTACCATTGCCTGGCTATTAGAGTGACAACAACAGATGACTTAGCTTAAATATAATGATTATTGTTGGAAAAACAGGATTTTGACTATTTATCAGGAACCACGTTTTCTGAGTCCTGCCTCCAGCACTAGTGAAGGATTTATATCAAGCCACCCAATCTTCCATTCTATTTTTGTGAACAATGGCACACATTGACTGACGAGGGTTAAATGTTGAACTTCCAGTTATGAATCAGAGGAAAGCCCTTACTTAAGCTTCACATTTATGACTTTGACCTCATTAGCACTGAAGGTTAACCTCTGACCAGCTGAACTATCCAACCACAAATGCTTTATTAGGCTAGGATAAAAGAAGTTTCCTTTACTGTGCAGCCCAGTTGCATTTATCAGATGCATGAATTTATGTATTTTTTATTTTTTAAAATATTTTATTTATTTGAGAGAGAATGAGAGAGAGCGTGAGATGGGGGAGGGTCAGAAAAGGAAAAAGACTCCCTGTTGAGTAGGGAGCCAGACTTGGGACTTGATCTAGGACTGCAGGATCATGACCAGAGCTGAAAGCAGTCACTTAACCAACTGAGCCAACCAGGTGTCCCCAGATGGCATGAATTTAGATAAGCCACTTAAACTCTCTTTCCTTGAGTATAAAATGGCCACCTTGATTCTACCTATGGGTAGAAGGTACCAATGGGTTGCTGCATTTAAACTATGTAGATGAGATTCCAGTCCTTAGCAAGTGCTCCATAATCAACAGTTGAAGTGGTGATAGAGATTGAGATGAAAAATTGAGATTGTTATTTAATGGATAGGAAACTTAAAGTAACAACACCTATCTGGAAATTTTATGGTTTCAGATGTCATATTTAGATCTTTAACCCATTGTGAGTTTATTTTTTGAGTACACTATGAGAAAATGACCCAGTTTCATTCTTCTGCATGTAGCTGTCCAGTTTTCCCAGCACCATGTATTGAAGAAACTTTTTTCCCTGTTATATATTCTTTGTCATAGGTTACTGAATCATATAAGTATGGGTTTATACCTGGGCTTTCTATTCTGTTCTGTTGACCTATGTGTCTATTTTTGTGGCAGTACCACACTGTTTTGATTACTGTAGTTCTGTAATGTATCTTGACATCTGGGATTGTGATACCTTCAGTTTTATTCTTCTGTCTTAAGATTGCTTTGGCTCTTCCAAGCTTTTGGAGGTTCCATACAAATTGTAGTATTATTTGTTCCAGTTCTGTGAAAAAAGCTGTTGGTATTTTGCTAGGTACTGCACTAAAAACACAGGCAGCAATTTCTTGACCTTGGCCTTAGCAACATTTTTCTAGACATGCCTCCTCAGTCAAGGGAAACAAAAACAAAAATAAACGATTGGGATTACACCAAAATAAAAAGGTTTTGCAGCGAAGAAAACAATCAACAACACTAAAAGAAAACCTACTGCATGGGAGAAGACGTTTGCAAATGACATATCCAATAAAGGATTCGTATCAGAAATGTATAAAGAACTTACACAACTCGACACCAAAAACAAAACAAAACACCCAAATAATCTGATTTTAAGAAGAACAGATGACCTGATTAGACATTTTGCCAAGAAGACATCCAGATGACCAACAGACACATGAAAAGGTGCTCAACATCACTCATCATCAGAGAAATACAAATCAAAACCACAATGAGATATCATCCTACACTTGTCAGAATGGCTAAAATAAAAACGACAAGAAGTAACAAGTGCTGGCAAGTATGCAAAGAAAAAGGAAGCCTTGTGCAATGATGGTGGGAAAGTAAATAATTGCAACAATTGTGGAAAACAGTATGGAGGTTCCTCAAAAATTTAAAATAGAATTACCACATGACCCAGTAATTCCACTGCTGGATATTTACCCAAATTAAATGAAAACACTAATTCAAAAGATCTATACATATCTGTGTTTATTGTAGCATTATTTACAACAGCCAAGATATGGAAATAACCTAAGTGTCCATTAACAATGAATGGATAAAGAAGAAGTATTATAGGTATACAATGGAATATTACTGAGCCATAAAAAAGAATGAGATGCTGACATTTGTGACAACATGGATGGACCCACAGGGTATTAGGCTAAGTGAAGTAAGTCAGTCAAAGAAAGGCAAATACCATATGATTTCACTTATATGTGGAATCTAAAAAACAAAATAAAACAAAAGCAGAAACTACAGTTCCAGAAGGGTGAGGAGATAGACAAAACGAGCCGAGGGAAGGCGGAAATATAGCCTTCCAGTTTGGGAATGAAAACAGGGATGAAAGGAAAGCATAGAGAATATAGTTGTGGAATCACTATGTTGTTCACCTAAAGCTAATGTGACATTTTTGTCAACCATACTTCAGTTAAAAAAAAACAAATAACAACACAGATCATATTAAAATACAAATGCAGAGGGCGCTTGGGTGGCTCAGTGGGTTAAAGCCTCTGCCTTCAGCTCGGGTCGTGATCCCAGGGTCCTGGGATCGAGCCCCACATTGGGCTCTCTGCTTGGCGGGGAGCCTGCTTCCTCCTCTCTCTCTGCCTGCTTCTCTGCCTACTTGTGATCTCTGTCTGTCAAATAAATAAATAAAATCTTAAAATAAAATACAAATGCAGAGCCCTTGTTTGTAGCCGTAGGATACGAACCTAAAGGCAAGTTGACGCTTCCTTTTCCAGTCCTACTAGTAAGCAAAAGCAAGGCAGCCAGAATGCAAATAATATCAGAATAATGTAACCAGGATCCCCCAATTCATTATTTCCATTTTTCTATGGCATTTCCCAAGTATGAGTGATTCTCAGTCTGTGGATGTAGATATAAGCTATTGAGAAGGGGCCTATGTAACATTAAATAAGAAAAACTTATTTTTAAACCTGCTTTAATTTGAGAAAGATTATATACTTATCTCCTTCTTTCCTTAATCTCTTACTTCAGCACATTCATCATAACAGGGATGTATAAAGAAGAAATTAATGGAAGAGTGTAGTCTGTCCACACATATGAGGAAAAACTGGGTAGAATGCTCTCCAGGCATATTTAGTTGCTACCTGCAGAATAATCCCTTTGAATGCAGGTTATTTGTTAACATACAATAAGCAGCATCTTTCCACATCTATAGAAAAAAGGAAACTTCTGCTTGCACTACTGATGGGAACTATAGATAAGAGACATCTTCAGCCTTCTGGGTATTTTTCCAGGCAGCAACTACCTTCGCATAACTCATCTACTACTAGAATTAAGATGCTCTCTTTTACAACCCTGTAGTTCCTAGAAAGCAAATGTGTTCAGAGTTTCTGGGTTCCTTATGTAGGTCCAGGCCTTTTAGAACCTAAGAGAAAGCACAAAGAGAAAGTACTTTTTGGGGAAAGGACACATGAAGGTGACAGGGTGACAAACTGTGTCCTAAGGACAGCAGAAGGTGACAGGGTGACAAACTGTGTCCTAAGGACAGGACCATGCTTTGTCTTGCTTGGAAATAATTTCTTAAACTCAGTATGCTAGCATAAAATCATCTACATCATTTAAAGGAAAACTTACTGTTGTAGTTATGTATGACATTGTTGAACTGTACATAACAAGAAATTTGGGGCTAGTCAAGGCCCTGGGGCTTAGAGGCTGTTGTTTGGAGGAGCTGTGACTCCTTCTTCTCTTCCCATAACATAGCCATGTGCATTTAGATTCTGGATATTGCTACAGAACCCTATCGAATGAAAAAAGAAAGGTTATTTACTTTCTTTACCTTTCAGGGCAAGAGACATAAGCTGTGTTTGATGGCTAGGCTCTTCTGTTTGGGGTCACCTTCGCAGGAATGAGCAAGAAAACTATGATGTTATGATTAACTAAGAGTAAGGGTTTGGCTCTGGTGCTGAGTTTGGGGTGAGAAGTGCTAAGAGAACTGACCTGGCAGGGGGAAAGTACCAGCCTGTTACTGATGCTGGAATCTATTCTAATCATGTCACACTTTGATGTTGTGGACATACCTTGGGAAAATAGTGCACGTATAATCTTTAAAAGAGCTGCATTATTAAAAAGCTGTAACATGGGACACCTGGGTGGCTCAGTTGGTTAAGCGGCTGCCTTTGGCTCAGGTCATGATCCCGGCATCCTGGGATCAAGTCCCTCATCGGGCTCCTTGCTCAGCAGGGAGCCTGCTTCTCCCTCTGCCTCTGCCTGCCACTCTGTCTGCCTGTGCTCACGCTCTCTGACAAATAAATAAATAAAATCTTAAAAAAAAAAAAGGCTGTAACATTTAGGGTCTATGTGCTTTTGGTCATGGGTAAGACATTTTTAAAGCAGAAAAAGAAGGAAGGGACATTGCAGTTCAAAAAAAGAACACTGCAAATGTGATTTGAGACCATGACTAAAAACTGCAAATTATGGGGGCACCTGGGTGGCTCAGTCATTGAGCGTCTGCCTTTGGCTCAGGTCATGATCCCAGGGTGCTGGGATCGAGCCCCACATCGGGCTCCCTGCTCTGCGGGAAGCCTGCTTCTCCCTCTCCCACCCCCCTTGCTTGTGTTCCCTCTCTCACTGTGTCTCTCTCTGTCAAATAAATAAATTTAAAAAAATCTTTAAAAAAAAAAAACCTGCAAATTATGGCAGGAGTCTGGCAGCTGTGGGTGGGAGTGAATAGAACAGGGTTGTGAGTGTGGAGAGTAGAATTTGACCAGAGAGATAAATAGCAACTATATTGTGACATGCCTCATAAGCTAGGTTAAGAAGTTCTTATGCAATCATGATGGCAATGAGGTACCATTTAAATACATTAAGCATGCAAGTGATATATTCTGAGGAGTGCTTTCAAGCACTCTGGCTACAGTGTGGAGAGACCCAGGCTAGAAGTAGAAAGATGAGGTAGAGACTGTTGCAGTGTTTGAGGTGAGAGCTAATGATGGGAAATGGCAACTGATAGATTAAAGCCCTCTTTAAGGAATGAAATCTATAAATCTTGGCTGAATGGGTGAAAGTGGCTGGAGCAGAGTGAGTGAATGGGGGAGAAGAAGGAAAGGATGATAGAGAGACAAGCAGGGGCCAGAATATGAAGACCTTCTAAAGCTAGGATAAGGAGTTTGGAGTTTATTCTGAATTCCAGGGAAACCTAATGGAGGGTCTTGAGCAAAGGAAAGAAGACTTGTTTACATCTTGAAAAAGAAAATCATTGTAAGTGCTTTTGTTTGGAAAACAGATTGTGAGAAAGCAATGGTGGAACTGGGGAGATGAGGGATGAGCTCTGAGTGAGCCCCAGTGCTGGACATAGTAGTTGCTCGGTAAATTTTTCATCACTTGATAGGTCTGTCACTCTGGTAACAGAAAGCCTTCCTTTAAACAGAATCACAGAGTAACAAGAATGTTTCATTGAAACATAATAATACACACAACACTCACAGTAGGAAAGGTATACTTCTCAGAAAACCTCCGGTAGAATTGTCTTTCTCATTTCATCAGGCATTCATGCCTCATAATCTTTTTTCCAACAAGCAACTATGAAGACATTAAACTCTTCTTTAGGAAGACCCCCAGAGGGTTGCCTGGGTGGCTCAGTGGGTTAAGCCTCTGCCTTCAGCTCAGGTCATGATCCCACGGTCCTGGGATCAAGGCCCATATCGAGGTCTCTGCTCAGCAGGGAGCCTGCTTCCTCCTCTTTTTCTGCCTGCCTCTCTGCCTACTTGTGATCTCTGTCTGTCAAATAAATAAACAGAATCTTAAAAAAAAATAAAAAAGAAAGAAAGAAAGAAAGAAGGAGAGAAAGAAAGGAAGAAAACCCCCAGAAAACAAGCCATCCAATAAATTCTGACTTTTGCCATTTTCCATACACAAGGTTACAGAAAACTCTTCATTCTTTTGAATTGTGACAAAAATGAACAACAGAACAAAAATAGATACTACCCACACCCAGATTCCTCTAGATGTTCTGATTGCTCTGACACACTGGCCTGCACCACGATCCTGTTCGACAGACTGACACAACCTGACAGGGTAAGTAAATCCTTTCCTTTGAAGTTGCAACTACTGATGAGATGGATTCATCTGGTTTTGAAAGGAAATTTATCCTTCTGAGCATCTTATCCCATGAAAGACACAAGGCCTTCCTTGGAAACCAAGGTCTTCAAGGTTACAGCATCTGGAACTCATTCTTGAATAACTGCCCAGCACCCCTATATAAACACAGCCTTTCTTCCTTTCGTCTTTCTGATGTTATGTGTAAAGTGTTGGTGAGAACTCAAATTTTGATAAAACAAGAAATGTTCACTTGAGAAATTTACAGTATAAGCTTCTTTCATCCTTACAAAGCCCAAAAGATGAAAATAAGCCCTGAATGCAATGCCTGTTATGTGACAAATCTCAGAGGATTTCCAATTTTTTTTTTTTTTTTTTTTTTTGGAAGCAATCGAATCTAGATAGAGATGTGTAGAGCACAGTTAGAAGACACAAAGGTCAGTCTTCAAGACAGGAGGAAAATAGAGACATGTCTGTCACTTGAGGCCTGGGCACTGAAAGACTGTTCAATTCACAGTGAAATGTCATAGGGGTTTGTGGTAAAGCTTACATACATTTAAAGAAAAATGGGTCTTCAACTACTTTCCCTTGACAAAGAGCAATTATTTTTTTAAATGATGGTGGTCATAAGCAGCTTCATTTTCAGACATAATCTCCTGGTGCTGTGATATTTTGGCTTCTTTAATAAGACAATCTGTTCTCCATTTTAGACTTTCTTTTTCCCATACATACAAACCCAAAGACATTTCTCTTTTCAATGAGTTGCAAGACAAGTAGAAAAATACATTTGTTCAAAGACCATTTAGCACTTAATACCCATGAAGAAGTTATGGTTTCAATGAAGAAAAAATGAGCAAATCTTGTTAGGATATTATTAATATCCATATCCTCTCTCTCTCTCTCTCTCTCTCATTTCTTATTAGTCTAGATAGAGATTTAGAAATTTTATTGATTTAAAAAAAACGCTTAAGTTTTGGTTTTCATTGATCTCCTTTCTGGTATTTTTCATTTTCTTCTTTGGGTTAATTTCAGTTTCATTTGCTTTTTCCTTTTCCAAGATAGATCTTTTTTCTTTTCTAATATAGTCAGTTAGGGATATTTCCTTCAGCAATCTCTCATATATGTTGATATATTATGTTTTCATTTTCATTTGATGCAAAATTATTTTCTATCTCCATTTGATTTCTTCATTGACCCACAGCCCTTTTAGAAATGTCTTGTTGTTTCCAAAAATTGGGTGATTTTACATATATCTCTGGTGTTGAAATTTCTTACTATAATAATTGGGGTGTTGTCAATTTCTCCTTTACCATTCTGTCAGTATTGCTTCAGAGTTTATGAAACTCTGCGATTAGGTGCATAAACTTTTAGGATCATTATATCCATTTGATGGTTTGACTCGTTTATCATTATTCAATGGCCTTCTTTATCCCATGTTATAATTTTTTGTTCTGAAATCTACTTTGTTGGAAGTTGGGCAATTCTGAGGTGTGAATGCAGGCCTACAGGAAGAAGGGAGTACAGAATTAGGCCAGAGAGATAAACAGGGTGTTTTGCTGTTCTTGTTGTTTTAAAATATTTTTTATGATTCTATTTCATATCCTTTATTGGCACATTACCTATAACCCTTTGTCATTTTAGTGGTTGCTCTAGGGGTTATAGTATACGTTTTTATGATTTAGTTTAGCAGAGTTTCTCAATGGAGAGTGCTTATTGACATTTCAGGCAGGACAAATTTTTCTTGTTCTGGACTTTCCAAGCACTCAAGATAATTAGCCTCTCTTCTCTATACCCACTAAATGTCAGTAGTGTGCACTAGTCTCTCTGACAACCAAAAAAGGTCCTCTACCCAACATGTCCAAAAAGCTTCTAGGAGTGCTACCATCCCTGCTTGAGAACCACTGAAAGATGGAGAGCTGACAATAGGTGTTAAACAGAGTGTTTTGTAATTACATCCTCTGTTCACCTTTTCTTTATTCCCATCCTCCGCCTCTTATTTTTGAAAACTCACTGCAAACTTAATATACAGAAGCTCATATAGTATAATGTAATTAACTATGGGAGCAGTTCTTTCTGCTTTTTAAAGAAGGATGGGCAAACATATTTCCAATTATTGGGGTAACATTTATATGTAGAAAGAATTCATATCACTGAATTGATATTTCAAAAATATTTAGAGAAGTATAATACAAGTGACACATGATCATTGGGGGCAAATTAGAAAACAACAATCAATATGGAAAAAATAGAAATTGGCCATATTTACTCAACCAGGAATGACACCTAACATAGACTGTGTATTCTTTCTGATTCAAATCTATTATTATACGTAACTGTCCTTCCAGGACAATAAATAATCACATTGTATGTTTAAATGATTATTATATTCCATAATATGAATGTGCTATAATTTATCCAACCACTTTAACATTTTAACATTATACCAATTTTCTACTACAAACAATTTTGTTACATGATAAACCTCTATGTATCTCTGTCTTTTTTTAGATAAATTCCCAGAAATGGGTCAAAATGTCTTCACATTATAAGGCTTTAAAATATATATCTCCAAATTTTCTTCTAGAAATATTCTTCACCAGTCAACAATATCTAAGTGTGCCAGTTTGTTCATATCTTTAGTTAATATTGCTTTCTTTAAAAAATCTCTTTTAGGGTGCCTGAGTGGCTCAGTCCATTAAGCATCTGCCTTCAGCTCTGGTCATGATCACGGATGGAACCCCATATTGTGCTCCTTGCTCAGCGGGGAGCCTGTTTCTCCCTCTTCCTCTGCCCCTCCTCTCCACTTGTGCTCTCTCTCTCTCTCAAATAAAATAATTTTAAAAATAAAAAACCCCTCTTTTAAACTGTTTAATAATTGAGTAATAAAAAAGTAACCAGACACTCAAATAGCATTATTATGCACATTTACTTGAATATTTGTGGAGTTGGATTTTTTTCCCTGTTTCATATGTTTATTAGTCATTTATTTCCACTTTTGCAAATTGGATGTAAGCATTTTTTATCTTTTTCTTTAGGCTGCATAACTTAGTCTTTGCTATATATAAACACTATCATTTGTCTTTCAATATTGTTTATGGTGCTTGTTTAAACATTCTAAAGATTTGATAGATAATGAAATACAAACTATCACCTTTTCCTTTATCTTTTTTTCTTTAGATAGGACATATTTAATCCAAGGTTATCCAAATATGTATTCATATTTGTTCTAATAATTTATGGTTTCATATTTTGCACTTCAACTTTTAACACTTATGGAATTTATTTTGCTCTAAGTGATGGGGTAGGCCCTTAACTTTGTACTTTCCCAAATTGTTGGGCACTTGTCCTACCAGCAGTTATTGAAATTTTACTTTTTTCTTACTAATTTCAAATAATACTTTAGTCATATATTAAATTCCTATATAAATACTTGAGTTTGTTTTGGGATATTTTATTTGGTCAATCTTTTTTAATTTTAATTTTTAACTTACAAATTGGTATATAAGAAAGTGTTACATATATTACTTTATAGCTGGTCACCACATTAAGTCTTCAATTAAATTTTTAAGTTTTAAAATTGAGTCACTTGAAGTTTTCTGGCTTTTATTTCCTCTCCACATTGGGCCTTGTAGGATTTGACTAGAGCAAAGTATACACATTGTGCATTTTAAATTTATATTTAGGATGGGAAAAAAATGAGGGGTCTCAGAATCACTCAAGTATCACGGGGCTCAAATATTATTTGTACTCTGTGTTGTGTCAACTTGGGCAGAATAAACGTTGCCTGGACTCAGGGATGAGATCTGCCTTCTATGGGGAGACATGCTTCTCACCTGCTGTAGGTATGCAGATAGCCGAAATGATGTCTCAGCATCTTGAGGGCTTGCTGCTTGGAGATTTGTTGTAAGGGCACTCCTACTGGCAGCTCGGGGGCTGTGTTTTCAGGTAGAGCGGCCTTGGGAAACATGGAAGAAAGACACTGTCCTGTGAGATGAGCAGCGTAGAACAGAGTCTCCTGGGAGCCTGGCAGCTCAATCTGGCGGCTTGGAAAAAGAGCAGCCATACTCTTGAGACCAAAAAATACTTTCTGTCCCTCCCTGGCAGCTGGACTTATATAACCTAAACTAGGAAGTTCTCAGTTGCCTTCATTTTCCGTTATTGAGTTGAATCAGCAGGAGAAACTGATAAAGAGAGAGCAAGCAAAAAAGAGAGAGAAAACATACAAAGGAAGGAGCAGAGATGATACACAGAGGGAACTTCCTGATGGCGTATGAATCTGGTTCCAGTCTTTTCCAATGCGAGGGTGCGTCTTGCCCTTAGGTTCCACAGATTGTTTCCTAATCCTTACAATAAATTTCTTTTTCTTTGCGTAAGCTAACACAGTTTGTTTCTTCTACTTATAATCAACAAACATAAGCACATGTGATATACCCTAAGGGATATGCTGAAATGTTTAGAGCAAGGGGTCCTCTCTGTAGGGGGCTGAGGCCCATTTGGCAAGAGTATTTGGGAATTAATGTTAATGTGACTCATTTGTGCTCCTAGGCTGGTGGGGTCTAGGGACATCTAAGTTACACATTTAACATAATATAAAAACCAGAAACAGGCTTTATTGCAAAATCCACATTGTCCATAATGTAAAAACAAATTAATTGCTGAGTTGCTTTCAACTGTTTCTGAGACTAGAAAGAAAATTTTCCCTGGAGTCCTCATAGAGGACATTCTGTGCAATGTAGTGTAAAGAAACACGATGCCAAGCAATCACACTTTTTAGTATATTTGTTCTCACATGTAGGTCCCTAGCTGGGACCTTTGCTTTATTTTTTTAAAAAGATTTTTATTTATTCATTTTGGGGGAGAAAGAGAGAGATTGAAGGGAGGGGCAGACGGGGAAGGAGAGGGATAAGCAGACTCTGCACTAAGCATGGAGTCTGACATGGGGCTCATCCCATGACTCTGAGATCATGAACTGAGCTGAAACCAAGAGTTGGATACTTAACAGACTGAACCACCCGGGCGCCTCTGGACCTTTGTTTTAAATGAGCTCTCATTAAGATCAAAGTAAATAAAGATTTCCCTTCACTGGGTCTAGGCACTCCCTCAGAATAAAAAATTATTAAAAGCTAGGCTGGAGAAATCAAACTTCTCAGGGACCGTCTGTTCATTAGAGTCAGGTTGGCCACACACACAAAAATCTTTGGATCAGAATTATCACTCACAGTAATAGAGTGTATGTGAATAGAACAGGATCGGGTTGCTCAGGATGGACCTCATCCAAGTGGCCGACAGGGGTTGATTTGGTTGTACCAGAGCTAAAGGTTAGTCTGAGATTTATATAAAAATTCCCTGTTGGGCACCTGGGTGGCTCAGTGGGTTAAAGCCTCTGTCTTTGGCTCAGGTCACCATCTCAGGGTCCTGAGATGGAGTCCCGCATCGGGCTCTCTGCTCGGCGGGGAGCCTGCTTCCCCCTCTCTCTGCCTGCCTCTCTGCCTACTTGTGATCTCTCTCTTTGTGTCAAATAAATAAATAAAATCTTTAAAAAAAAAATTCCCTGTTTGTGGATTTTTCTACGAATGGCCAAAGATTTAATAGGTTAAATATATTCAACCTTTCATATTCGTGTGTGTGTGAATTACTTTCTACTTTGTCCTTTGAAATTTATCCTTTCAAATTCAGCCTCCCTCTTTTTCTCTTTTTTGCTCTCTTGCTTTATCTAGCTATCTATCATTAAAATGATACATGGTAATGGATATAATTTAAATCATTCAGAAGAGAACAGATTTGATAATTAAAGGTCTTCCAACTACTGTCCTTATCTCTACTTCCATTTGGTAGAGCAAAGCAGTTTATAGTATGTTGTTTGTTCTCCCCCAAAAATAATAATGCATTTATTAGCACAGGTATGTGATTAAAACTGTTCTCCCTCATATAATGACATAGAAAGTCATTCATAATATGTTTAATATTGCAGAACAACATATATTACATATACTCATTCTTATAGCAATAGCAACATAATAGTATATACATAAAATAAATAACATACCACATACCACACTATTAATGGTGCTATTCCTTAGTTCTGTTGTGAATGGATACACTAACATGCATGTATTTTTTAAAGTACTTTTTTAAAGGTATAGACAAAAAATAAAATGCACTGTCGATCTGGCAGAAATATAAGACAGGCCATACTTTTCCTTTTTTTGAAAAATAAATGTTTCCTACCTTTCACCAATTTGCTTTTTTGTGATTCTAATTTGATTCTTTGTTACTCCTGATTCCAATTACCATAATAATCCTCTTCATCATCTAATGAAGATATATAACAACTCTTTGCCATTGATACCCATACATTCAAATGTCTAATGTCTTAGCAGATAAGATATGAGCAAATTAACTGTCAGAATTATGTTTTATGACAACTGAACTCTGGCCCTGATCCCACCTATAAATCACATCTTTATAGTAGCACTCTACATACTCTTTTTTTTTTCCAGAAAAATAATGAACTATGCAAACACTTGTAAAGAAAGAGATTATTCCCAGAGTAATTAGCTCTTACAACTGATCCGTCACAGAGAACCTCTTATTTTGTAGCAGAGATTTTGAGACCTGTGAATGTGAAGGCTCCATCAAAGGAGGAAGATAAATATCTTCTCCTTAGGAAGTGAAGCTCATAATTTTCTACTTGAATATAGGCCTTGGGCAAGTTCTTTAAGACCTTATATTTCCTTTAAGGAAGGAGTGAAAGGCTAACAAATTGGCAATCCCAAAATTAAAATTAGAGCTCTCACAAGTACACCCTGTCCCTTCCATTGTTCCTAATTGTTGAGTGTAACAGCTAAATAACAGTTTTAGCATCTATATCATGTTATTTAGGGTTCAACCATAATTCCATTCCTAATTTCAATTACCATAATAATCCTCTGGTAGAACAACTTTCTAAAAGTCAAAAATCAAAGCAGTTTTTACCAAAAGCTCTCAGGGCTGGCTAATTATACAAATCAACATTTAGCCCATTGGTATATATGATTTTATTTGCACTAACAGTCTTGTGTGGCTCTTTGCTCATTCAGAGTACTAAGGAGGGAATCAGGCTGAGATCTGGAGAGCAATCAACAATGGCAAAGTTGTTCTGGGGGAGATTCCTTTTCTCCTCTACTTCAAAATTAAACTTAAGTGGTTAATGAGAAGGACATGCAGTCTTGCATTTGGTCTTTTCTGTCATCCTGACCTGTGTGTCCACTGTGTATCTTCTAGTTGTATTTTTGATAAGGGATGGAAAGAGTCTCAGAGTTTCCAATTTTGCATACTGACAGAAGATCTTTTTCTTAGGGCACAGTTCTCTTCTCCTATCTTCTGCCTGGGTACCAAGTGGTCACCTTCTGTGTTTGTATTTCACCTAGCCCCTCCTCTCTAGAACAAGTGGATTGACTATACACTTTATAGAAAGCTAGGGGCACCTGGGTGGCTCAGTGGGCTAAAGTCTCTGCCTTCAGCTCAGGTCATGATCCCAGGGTCATGGGATCAAGCCCCGCATTGGACTCTCTGCTCCTCAGGGAGCCTGCTTCCCTCCTCTCTCTGCCTGCCTCTCTGCCTACTTGTGATCTTTGCCTGTCAAATAAATAAATAAAAATCTTAAAAAAAAAAAAAAAGAAGAAGAAGAAAGCTAATAGTCCCAGCAAACTTTGACTTAGAAGACATTCTAGCACTAACTTAAAGGACACTTGCTAGAACAGTGACACTAGAGTGTCCTCATCAATAGAGATGTTCTGTTGGCTTGATGGACCATCAGGGTCTTACTGAGCATGTCTTCCATCACAGGCTGGACTGTCAATGTGGTCTATATTCTCTAATCTGCATAATTTCAACCCTCTTTATTTCTTTGTTTTATGAGGCCATATTTTAATTTGGTCCAATAAAAAGATACCATTTGATGTAACCATAGTCATTTATACATTGATTAGTTAGAGAACATGATGGAATTATTTCTTCAATCTCTGGCATGAAAAAGGATGATGAAACCTGCTTAAGCATGATTCAGACCACAAAGAACATCTGGGGGCATTTGTGTCCATAATAATATCTGTTGGGAAGACACATGACATGGTAACTTGGGGTATAGATTATACAAATCATGTGAATATCTATACAGTCTAGAGGAAAAATGTGATGCTAGTTTTTTTTAAATCTGTGGCTGAGATAGTTCTCCATTATCTCCTTAAGGTTGTAAGCTATTATGGATTGAGTGTGTTACTCCAAAATTCATGTTTGGAGATAAGGCCTTGAAAGAGGTAATTAAGGTTAAATGAAATCATAAAGAGAGGTCCCAGTCCAATAGGGCTAGTGTTATTATAAGAATAAGAGACACCAGTGATGCTCACACACAGGGAAAAGACTGTGGGACACAGCAAGAAGATAGCCATCTGCAAGTCAAGGAAAAAGGTCTTGGGGGAAGCCAAGCCTTCATACACTTTGATCTTGGACTTCTGGTCTCCTGAACTGTGAGAAAATAAATTTCAGTTGTTTTAGCCACCTGGCGTGTGGTATTTTGTTAAGGCAGCCCTAACAGTCTAATACATGAATCAAAGCTATTTCCTTAGTTAGCAAGGACCACTTCTAAGAGCAATGTACAGGGGAAGTATGCCATCCAGACATTTTAAATGTTAGTGGTTATAAGCCAGTGTATGTGTATAGTTAGGCATCTGAAAACATATAGGCTTTAGATCATGCAGTATCTTTCTCTCTACAATGGAGAAAAAGAAAACTTGCAGTTCATCATAAGATTTCTTGGGGGTATTAAACTAGAGGCACAGGGGTGGCTCAGTTGGTTAAGCATCGAGCCCCATGTCGGGCTCCCTGCTCAATGGGGAGCCTGCTTCTCTCTCTGCCCACTCATATTCTGTCTCTCTTTCAAATACATAAATAAAAAATGTTTTAAAAAATGCAAACCCTTAAAGTAGAAAAAAATATAACAGGACAATATTTGCTCTCATGTGTGATCCATAGCTATTCAAGATGCATGGTGCTAAGTTGTCACATTGCTGCAAGGACACAGCTAATAGAACTCCCCAGGGTATTGGTAGTATATCACTAGTTACTGCCAGTGTATTAGAGGCCAGGAATAGCACTGAACTAAATACCATAATTTGGAAATAAAGCCCAAGGAGAGAAAAACCTATCTTTGACACACCTTTAAAAAAATGAGTTAGCATAGCAAATTTAAGCAAATGCAGGAATAAACCCTCACTTCTGTTAGCTATAGTGCATTCTTACTAGGGAATCCAGATTTTGGGTCTAGAAAGGAGAGTTTTGTTGAGGTTTTCCTATAATGACCCAGGCCTGTGTGACATCTGTATAGTTAACCACATTGTCCTGGCTCTGGTTTTGGTTTTGTTTGTTTGTTTGTTTACTATATTTTTATGATAAAATTTGTATGGTTTGGGCCAGTATTTTTAATTAGTTCTCATTTCTTATTCTTAAAGGATTTTAAGAGAGAGAGCGAGTAGGGAGAGGCAGAGGGGGAGGGAAAGGGAGGAAGAATTTAAAGCTGACTCCACACTGAGCATAGAGCCTGATGAGGGGCTCCATCCCATGATGGTGAGATCCACCCCTGGAGCTGAAACCACAAGGGGGACACCCAACTGACTGAGCCAACCAGGCACCCTGAGTTAGCTTTCATTTCTTAAAAGTGCTCCCCAGGACAAAACATCGAAAGCAACAACAAACCAATTCCTAAAACTTTTAATCTGAACATTTTTTTTTTACAGTTACAAGTATACTGCAGAATGTAGTCAAGAACGTGCTGATCTGTTTATAGGTCTTAGCCATGGCTTAACGGTTAACTTAATTCTATTCTTTTAAAGGAGACCTGAAATATTTTCTATCTTTATTCTTATGGAGGAAAACTTCTCAAGCACCTGCTGTTATCCACTTTCCTTCAGAAAAGACAATGTCTTAAAGGGACTCCCACAGCATTTCTTCCTAGAACAAGTGTGTAGAGAAAAGAGAAAAGGTATGGAAGAGGGCATGACAATTATCATAAAGATACTTGAGCAGAAAGTGGGTTGTGAGCTTCCGTGTGGAGGGTACCTATAAAAGCCCAAAAGCTCTACAGGTTCAAAGCTCAGGATAAGACTGATGGAATTCCAGTCTTTATTAGGGGGTGACTCAGGTCAATCTACTGATTGTTTGCAAATCCCCCCTTCAACATATATGTAGTATGCAATATGTACTGATAATAACACTTTATATCTTAATATTCCTCAGTGTTTTCGTCCTCGGCCACCTCCAAGGTCCTCCCACCTGTCCACTAGGGCTGAAACTCTGACTCCCAATTACATATCCTAGTCCTGATAAGTGTTCTAGTTGACTCCTCTTTAAATTCACAGAACCTAACTCTAAGCTTCACTCTTCAGATTCTTCATTACTCTCAGAGAGGGTGAAACATTAAATTCCTGGCACTCCTACCTTAATGAAGCCTTAAAATCAGCCAAATAATGACACTCTTGTGCATAGTGCTAGACTCAGGCAGGAAGAATTATGGGATGTCATAAAATCAGACTTGGTCAAGGAAGTATGGTTATCTAGGTTGTAAGGTTAAGATGGTTAAGATGGTTACGGGGAAATTTTAGGGTTCTATAAGTATAGAATAATGTTTCTCAAACAGGAGTCTGAAAGAACACTAACAATAATTTTTTTTTAAATTCTGTGTTTTCGGCAGGGATGTCCATTACCACCACTGCTCTTCAACATAGTACTAGAAGTCCTAGCCTCAGTAATCAGACAACAAAAAGAAATTAAAGGCATCCAAATCGGCAAAGAAAAAGTCAAACTAGCACTCTTTGCAGATGATATACTATATGTGGAAAACCAAAAGACTCCACTCCAAATCTGCTAGAACTTGTACAGGAATTCAGTAAAGTGTGAGGATATAAAACCAATGCACAGAAATCAGTTGCATTTCTATACACCAACAACAAGACAGAAGAAAGAGAAATTAAGGAGTCAATCCCATTTACAATTACACCCAAAACCATAAGATACCTAGGAATCTACCTAACCAAGGAGGCAAACCTAACCAAGGAGGCAAAGAATCTGCACTCAGAAAACTATAAAGTACTCATGAAAGAAATTGAGGAGGACACAAAGAAATGGAAAAATGTTTCATGCTCATGGATTGGAAGAACAAATATTGTGAAAATGTCTATGCTACCTAAAGCAATCTACATGTTTAATGCAGTCCCTATCAAAATTCCACCCATTTTTTAAAAAGAAATGGAACAAATAATCATAAAATTTATATGGAACCAGAAAAGATCTCAAATAGCCAGAAGAATATTGAAGAAGAAAGTCAAAGTTGGTAGCATCACAATTCCAGACTTCAAGCTCTATTACAAAGCTGTCATCATCAAGACAGTATGGTACTGGCACAAAAACAGACACATAGATCAAAGGAACAGAATACAGAGCCCAGAAATAGACCCTCAACTCTATGGTCAATTAATCTTTGACACAACAGGAAAGAATGTCCAATGGAAAAAAGACAGCCTCTTCAACAAATGGTGTTGGGAAAATTGGACAGCCACATGCAGAAAAATGAAACTGGGCCATTTCCTTATACCACACATGAAAATAGACTCAAAATAGATGAAGTATCTCAATGTGAGAAAGGAATCCATCAAAATCCTTGAGGAGAACAAAGGCAGCAATCTCTTCAACCTCATCTGCCCCAACTTCTTCCTAGGAACATCACCAAAGGCAAGGGAAGCAAGGGCAAAAATGAACTATTGGGACTTCATCAAAAGCTTCTGCACAGCAGCAAAGGAAACAGTTAACAAAACCAAAAGACAACTGACAGAATGGGAGAAGATATTTGCAAATGACATATCAGATCAAGGGCCAGTATCCAAAATCTATAAAGAGATTATCAAACTCAACACCCAAAGAACAAATAATCTAATCAAGAAATGGGCAGAGGACATGAACAGACATTTCTGCGAAGACATCCAGATGGCCAACAGACACATGAAAAAGTGCTCCACATCACTGGGCATCAGGGAAATACAAACCAAAACCACAGTGAGATACCATCTCACACCAGTCAGAATGGCTAAAATGAACAAGTCAGGAAATGACAGATGCTGGCGAGGATGCGGAGAAAGGGGAACCCTGCTACACTGTTGGTGGGAATGCAAGCTGGTGCAACCACTCTGGAAAACAGCATGGAGGTTCCTCAAAAAGTTGAAAATAGAGCTACCTTATGGCCCAGCAATTGCACTACTGGGTATTTACCCTAAAGATACAAACGTAGTGATCCGAAGGGGCACGTGCACCCAAATTTATAGTAGCAATGTCCACAACAGCCAAACTATGGAAAGAACCGAGATGTCCATCAACAGATGAATGGATAAAGATGTGATATATATATATATATATCATATATCATATGTATCACATATGATATCACATATATCATATATATATAATGGAATACTACGCAGCCATCAAAAGAAATGAAATCTTGCCATTTGCGATGACATGGATGGAACTAGAGGGTATTATGCTTAGAAAAATAAATCAATCAGACAAAGACAACTATCATATGATCTCCCTGATGTGAGGAAGTGGAGATGCAACATGGGGGGGTTCGGGGGTAGGAAAAGAATAAATGAAACAAAATGGGATCAGGAGGGAGACAAACCATAAGAGACTTCTAATCTTACAAAACAAACTGAGAGTTGCGGGGGGAGGGGGGTAGGGAGAAGGCGGTGGGGTTATGGACATTGGGGAGGGTATGTGCTATGGTGAGTGCTGTGAAATGTGTAAACCTGGCGATTCATAGACCTATACCCCGGGGCTAATAATATATTATGTTTATAAAAAAACTTTAAAAATTATAAAAAAAAGAAAAAAATTCTGTGTTTTGTGTTCAACAGTGAGCTAAAATAAAATTCATTGAAGCCTATTTTACTATTCAGAATGATTATAGCTGAACAACACCATCTAATTTTAGTGCTTTAGTTGTATTTTTGTCGACTTTCTTAATGGTGCCAAAAGTACCACATTTTTGTTGTGTGCTAGTTAGAAAAAGAACAAAAGATAACTTAATTTAGAAATGATGGCTTCCCACTAAGTCAAGAACAAATTACATCATTAGGCAGAATTTCAAACTGAAAAAAAAACTTGGAAGGAAAATTGAATCTTCAAAAGGCCTACAGAGGTGTTGGCATGTGATTCCTCTACTTGTCTCATGGATGGTGACTTCATTTCCATAAAATATAGTTTGTCACATAATCTGTTAATTTTGGTCTTAGTTTGTTGTTTCCATAATTCTGTTTATAGTGATTTATAAATCTGTTTTGATTTTATTTCTATCAAAACTGTGAGAAAACACCTTGCAATTATTTTTTTAGTATGCGTACAATTAATATTATAATGAAAAATTATAGTTAACACTGATGGTTTATGATTTTTTTTTTCATTTAAAATGCTATGTTGCTGAAATTCAAGCAGTACTGACCTAGATGCACTAAATCTATTCCACAAAGTGATGGTAAACCAAACAGAAATGTTAACTATTTTAACATGATTCTTTTTTGAAAACTAAATTATCTAATGAATAAGAAAGATGTTTTTAAAAATGTTTAAATGATATAAAAGAAAGGCCAGTCATTTGTTTATCACTGTCAGAAACTTCTGATCTGATAATGATATATATGAATGACTCAGAAAATGAATTACCATGAATTATGAAATCATGGAGCTGTTAACAATTAAAAAGCAACTACCAGGGGCACCTGGTTGGCTCAGTGGGTTAAAGCCTCTACCTTGGGCTCAAGTCATGATCCCAGGGTCCTGGGATCGAGCCCTGCATTGGGCTCTCTGCTCAGCGGGGAGCCTGCTTCCCCCTCTCTCTCTGCCTCTCTGCCTACTTGTGATCTCTGTCTGTCAAAAAAAAAAAAAAAAAAAAAAAAGAACTGTGTTCACCTGGATGTTCTCTTTAAAAAAAAAAAAAAAAAGCAACAACCAAAATAATAGCAATCCCATGAAATTAGTTATTTAGAGGTAAATACTGGAAAGGCATACTGTGAATGAGGAGAATAATACATTTCCAAAGAAACTGAAAAAAAGTGAAAAGAAGGAAATAAGGGCATCTGGGTGGCTCAGTTGGTTGAGTGGCTGCTTTCGGCCCTGGTCATGGTCCCAGGGTGGTGGGATCGAGCCCCACATCGGCCTTCCTGCTCGGTGGAGAGCCGGCTTCTCCCTCTCCCTCTGCCTGCTGCTCAGCCTACTTGTGCTCTCTCTCTGTCAAATAAATAAGTAAAATCTAAAAAAAAAAAGGAAAGGAAAGGAAGGAAATATAGGTAGGAGTGTATAAACCTGATAACATAAAAAACAGAATAGAATGGAGAGAGTGTGCAAATCTAACACAAGATCCAATTACAAGTGGGTTGAACTACAAAATTTAATCCCTCCAATTTATTCCTAATTTATTTTAAACTTCTATGCTATTTCATTCACCAAAGAATTTTATATGTTTAGGAGATATTTGTATTTACTCTTCTATGAATAGTCTGCTGATATATTTTACCTGTTTTTTCTACTGAGGTATTGTGCTCTCTCTCTCTCTCTTTCTCTCTTTTTTTTTTTTTACTTTATTTAAGCTTTATTTAAACATATAAT
>ML103373.1:0-11737 GCA_003697995.1 Taxidea taxus jeffersonii
ACAGAGATAGTGAGAGATAGCACGAGCAGGGAGGAGAGGGAGAAGCAGACTCCCTGCTGAGCAGGGTGACAAGCGCAGTGTGGGGCTCGATCCCAAGATCCTGGGATCATGACCTGAGCCAAAGGCAGATGCTTAACCAACTAGGCCACCTTGGTGCCCCTCATTGTTTTGAGTAAGCTTCACACTCAATATTGTTTTTAATTATTATTATTTTCTTAATTTTAATTTTTTTGAGAGATCATTTTTAAAGTTTTATTTATTTATTTGAGAGAGAAGGAGAGAGAGAGAGAGCATAAGTATGGAAGGAGAGGGAGAAGCAGACTTCCCACTGAGCAGAGAGCCTGACATGGGGCTTGATCCCAGGACCCTGAAATCATGACATTTAACCAACTGAGCCACCCAGGCACCTAGTCCTTAATTTTTAAAAATTTAATTCCTCCTTTACTTCATGGCTGTGAAAGCTATCCCTCAGCAAACGATATGCCTTCTATATCTTTATCGTCTGTTGGCTCTTTATACATTTTGAGGTTGGTTAATTTGTCTGGCTGAGGTTGGATTTTACTAAGGTTTTAGACTTAGACATGGCAGAGGAAACTCTTCCATTTTGGGAATGTTCCCAGGATGTTATAGTGACTTCATTTGGCAGGTGGGGGGGGCGTCCTATGAAACAGAATTGTTTGCTTCTCTATTCAAATGAATCTGCGCTAAGCCCTTGCTGTGTGGAAAAGTGCCTACAGGTAAAACCAGGCGGTGCTGGGTTCGAATCCTCACTACTTACTAGCTGTATGTTTGGAGGCAAATTACTTAACCATCTGGGAGCCTCATTCTGTATTACTGGAGATTAAATGCATATGAAAATGCTCAGCACAGAGCAGCCAAAAATCAAATTCAACTTTTAAATTCTTTATTTTAATGCAATATTCAAGATTATCTCATTTTTTTAGTGAGTCAGAAAAGGGAGTGGTTCTATATTAAACTTTTCCTTGTTAATCACATTTGGCTAGATGTACCAGAAATTAGCTACCCCATAAAGGATGACTAGGATATGCCTGCTGTCTGTTTAGAAGGACAAAGTGGTGCCTTTCCTTCTGTTCCACTCTTTATATTAGGCTTTTACTTACAGTAGTTCCTTAAAACAAACCTATGAGGAAGACAGATGAGTTTACTCTTCCCCCCTCCCCTCCTATCCTTCCTCTCCCCTTCACTTCCCTTCCCTCCCCTCCCATCCTTACCCTTTTCTCCTCTCCCCTCCTTACCCTTTCCCTTCCTACCCTCCACTCTCTTCCCCTCCTTTCCCCTCTCCTCCTCTCTGCTCTTTTCTCTTCCCCACCCTTCCCTTCTCCTGCCCTCCCCTCCCTGTCCTTCCTATCTCTTTCCTTGGAAAAGAAAACTGGGGCCCAGGAAGGTTTAGTAACTGCCCAGTGAGGCACAGCAGTGGTGTCTCTGACAAGGCAAAAGTCTCAAGCACTTCCCAATGCAACTTGCACCCTCTAGGCAGACAACTGATTGATCTGGATAATTTCTGGTCCCTTCCCAACCAATTAACATGGTTATTAAGATCTCAGGTCTGGGATTCCAAGAGACCTAGCTGGGTCCAAAACCTAACTCTACCACTTAGAAGCTGTGTGTCCTTGTACCGGTCAATTAATCTCCCACAACCTCAATTTTCTCATCTGTAGCAGGGAGCTGATCATTTCACTGAACCACTAGGTTTCAGAGAGGAGGAACAGACATGGCGCCAGGAGAGCACATACATAGCACGGCAACTGGCAGGTAATAAGTGCTCAACACTCATCAGCCGCAAAAGGAAAAACTGAACAATGTCTAGAATTCACTGGGTTTAGAGGTCTGAACTCAAATTAGAGTTAGGGCATCCAAATCCTTGGCCTATGAACTAGTGTATAATATCATGAAGGCTTCTGGATGTTTTCCAGGGCTGTGGTTTTGGCCCTTGTTGGCATTTCAGACACATGGAGCTATCCATGCCAACTTGGTGGGCACGTGCTATGTTCCTTCCCTGTCCCCACTTGAAAAAACATAACTGGATATAACAGGAGAGGTGACGGGAACTTCACAGAGACATACAGTGGTTAGCCTTAGTTTATCAAATGCGGACATGCTGGAGGGGCGGGTGCAAGGCACTAGAACTTGACTCTATCCTACTGTTGAACTATACAGTCAGCAAGTGCAATCTGGGATCCTTTCCCGCTGCTTCCCAGGCTGCTTTTGCTTCTTCTGCCTGAGGGTACCCAAAACACCTTTCTCGTGGAATTCTCACACTGGGCTGCTGTTATCTGTCCCAATGTGGCTGGCCCCCTGGGGGCACCACTGCTCTCACCAATGACCTTGAGGTGAGACCCCACATTCTGGGCAGGATAGAAGGGAAGCCAACTCCAGCAGCAGTGAGCATGAAAGGGACTCCATGAGGACCTTGTGGGAAGGCCAAGGAAAGCGTTGCATCACACACCACAAAAAGGGAGATCCAAAGCTTGGCTTTGAAAACTCACTTGCTTTACAAAGCTCTTTTCCCTGGTGGGTGGAGGAGAGGGCACGAACAGTCTGACCTCTTCTTGTCACAGACCACCAGTTCCTTGGTGGTGTTCCCAGCAAGGCCTTGCTTTGAGTCACCCACAAAAACTCCAGAGCTGGCTAAAAAGCATTTCAACCACCAAATCTGTTCTTTCCCAATCGTGCGTCCAGCAGCAACACCCCATCCTTGAACATCTACCAACAGATCTTGGGCCCTTCTGTGGACAAGCATGCAGATTCTATTAAGGAAATCGTGTTGGCTCGGTGATGATGCTCAAGCTTCAAGCTTGCCTGACGGCGAGCTCGTTAATAGGCGCTGACATTTATCCCATGCTTATGATACCAGACATTGCTCTAAGTGCCAGACGAGGACTTTTTCATCTGTTCTCACAACAAAACTTGGTGACTGAAGTTCAGCATTACCCTGGTCTTGGAGATGAAAACCCAAGTTGTGGTAAAGTTAAGTCATTTGTCTAAGGTCACAAAGCAAGTGGCAGGCCTGGCTTTCCAACCCATGTGGGTTGGCTCCAAGGCCCACATTCTTAAGGAATACTCCATGAGGGAAAAGGCTGGATTGTTCTCGGGGCCCCATCCGTAGCCCTGGTGGACAATGAAGCTCCTGGCAATGAAGTTGGGTTGACTTTTTGTGGAGGAGACAGATTTGGTCAATCTTCCTTTCTTCTATTTCAGGATACCTATTTCCCTCCTTTCCATTTCCTCACTTAATTGAACTATAAATATCACATATGCAATTGTCTGTCATGTGCTGGGCACCGTGCATGGCAGAGTCCGTGCCCTTGTGTGTAAAGAGTCCCTGCAGGCAAGGAAGACACAGAATTCCATCAAGTATAACACAACACGGAAAATGCATTGAGAAGCCTTGGAATACAGAAGTGACCCCGCAGGTGGAGGGAGTGGTTGGCTCTCTGGAGGGACAGGCAAGAAGCAGTCCCTGGCAGAAATGCACACTGAGCTGGATTGTGAAGAGATGGGGTCGCAGAAGAAGATAACTCTAAGCTAGAAAGCTACAGTGTTGCAGAAACCCGAACTCAGCACCTCACCAAGTGTTGGCTGGAAAGGATGGTTGTTTTATTCAGGAGGCCAGCAACCTGGGGAGAGGATGGCCCCACGACAATATGCAAAGACCATCTCTGAGATTCCAGGTTAAAGATTAAGCAGGGGTTTTTAAAGGGGAAATTCACATTAGGAGCTGACATGTATTGATGAAAAGGGCAGGGGAATTTATGACTATTCATGAGGAAAAGAGGAGCATGCGCAATGAGCAAACATAATGTAACATACATCCCAGGTTCGCTTCAGGGTGGAGACAGCATCAGAAAAAGGCAAGGTTCAGCCCCTGACATCAGGAGGTTATCTCAGGACAAGGGGAAGGGGGCTCTGGGCATGCTCTGAGAACTGGTAAAAACTGGATGGGGTCTTGGGCTCATCATCCCAGGTAAGGAATACAGGGCCTTGCTTGTTCCTAGGCTGGAAATGTATCAGCTGACCCTGAGCCCAGGCTTCTGCAGAGACAGCCAGTGGGTTTGTTAGTGAGGTCTGAAAAGACACAATAGCTGATTAGGGGCAAACAGTTCCCTGAAAAACAAGTTTTAAACTTTCTTCTGGTTTCAGGATGCCTGGGTGGCTCGGTTGGTTAAGCATCTGCCTTCGGCTCAGGTCAGGATCCCAGGGTCCTAGGATTCAGTCCCACACCAGGGTCCTTGTTCAGCGGGGAGTCTGCTTCCCCTTCTGCCTGCTGCTCACACTGCTTGTGTATGTTGTTCTCTCTCTTTGTCTCTCTCTCTCTCTCTCTCTGACAAATAAATATATAAAATCTAAAGACAAAACCAAAAAATTCTGCTAGTTTCAACCTCATTACCCCTATGGGGCATGGTTTCAACACCATTGGTCCCCGTCCTGTCTTGATGAATAATTTATACTGAGTGAAACAAGGAGACCCGAGGGTAGGTGGAACTCAGGAGTGTTTAGCTAGGAGCAGCCTTGATTCCCAGCTAACTGCCTGACACTCCCCCAGAGGGAGTCAGAGAGTCAGAAAGGGGCCGGGGTCCTTTCCTTCTGGAGAGAGCAGACAGGACACCATGGAAAACGGATGGCTCAGCAGACCCATAGCTGGCAGACCTTTTGGCATACTCTTAGAATGGTCCATAAGAGGAAGAGACAGTGGTCTGAATTCAGGGGGGGAAAGCAAGTGTTTGAGGGTGTCTTAAGGAGGTGTGGAAGTTTTGGCATCACAGATTCCATTCTTTTTTATTTTGGTGACAACATTCTTGTTTAACCTCATTGATAGAGATTTTCTTGGTTAATTCTCTCAGTTCTCTTGACTTGAGCCAAGACTTCCTGATTTGTCAAACTGAGGACTCGACTTCACTGTCCAACCAGAAGTGAGAAGCTAGCATGGCCCACCAATTATTTATTTTTATCTGCCTTTTCCCAGCCTCTTTCTCGGAAGGATAGGGTTCAGGAGCTCTGATCTCAGAGTCACAATTCTGTGCTGAGATCTTAGAAAATGAAGCTTGAGACAGCGTGGCCCAACATGGTAATTTACTAGCAGGACTGTCTTCAATGGACCATGTTCTCTGACCAGCTAATTATCTTCCACAAAGGCCAGGGGCACATCCAACCAACTGCTGGGAAGCCCTGGCAACGTGTAGGCATTGGGAGGGGATGATATTGCTGTTTCTTCAAGTTTTGATCTTATATAACCACACAGATGGGAGAGGGGACATTGTATCTCAGACACCAATGCAGGTGGGCCACTTAGTAAATATTTGCCAGATGAATGAATGAATCAATGAAATGAAGAACAGAAGCAGGACAGCTTGTCTGTGGCCAAATAAAGTGAAGCTTGCTTGAATGGTGTCCCTTCAAATGAGTCTCACCACATTAGGGAAACTGAGGTAGCTAAACCAACCCATTATCCAGTCTTTTTTTTTTTTTTTAATTTGTTTATTTGACAGAGATCACAAGTAGGCACAGAGGCAGGCAGGGAGAGGGGGCGGGGAAGCAGGCTCCCTGCGGAGCAGAGAGCCTGATGTGGGGCTCAATCCTAGGACCCTGGGATCATGACCTGAGCTGAAGGCAGAGGCTTTAACCCACTGAGCCACCTGGGTACCCCATTACCCAGTCTTCTTAAAGAGAGATTCAGATATTGGAACCAGAGTCTGTAGCCCCAGAATCTGGTACCTATGATGAGGAGGTAGCCCTGAAGCTGAAGCTGTTAAAACTCCACATTCAAAGCTGAGTCTTCTCTCTACTGTCAGTTTCCCTCTAGAACAATGCATTGGAGTTACCATTCTAAAACAGAGATCTAGTTCAAACTCTTCCCTGTCCAGGAAAGAGGGAACTAATGCTCACCAAGAGCCTGTGGTGTGCTCTGACTGTGTCAGGAGTTTGCCCTTTACCTTGTTTCATCCTAATGACACCTCTGGGAGGTGGGCATCGTGTCCCCATCTTGCAAACATGGATGCTGGGATTCAGAGGTAAGGTAACCCGATCTTGGTCATGTAGCCAGTAAGTAATGGAACTTGGATTCAAAACCAGGTTTGACACACTCCAAACCCCCCGGCTTTTTCTCCTCCTACGGCACAGCCAGAAATCTTTTCCACTGCACCAAGCTGTCCAGAAGCCATAGGAGATCTACAGGCCCTTTATGAGCCGACTCCAGCCCACATTTCCAGCCTCATCTCCTTCGCTCCATGCCCCTCTCTCCCTGAACTCTTGCCACAACTAGCCATATCGCATAGGAGTGGCTGTGTTCTCCCAGGTCACAGAACTTTCACAGGACTGTTGGTCTCTTGTGTCAATATACCTTCCCCCTTTCTAGCCCTGGCAAACCCCTATTTATCCCTCAAGACCCAACTCCAATATCCCCCCATTGTGAAAGTTTCTCTGATCACTCTTGCCCAACCAGGCAGTTGGTGATCCCCTGCTCCGGGTTCCCCTGGCCCTTTGTGCCCACGTCTGTCACTCAAGTAATTCTCCCATCCCTTCCTATCTGGGGTCCCTTTGGCCAGGATTCCATGTTTAAGAATTCACTGCAGGCAGATTCTGTGTGCTGCCAGCCCTCCAGCGAGGCAGAGGCCACCCCCTCTCTGTGGAAAACACTCACACAGCATTCCCTACAATGAAATCAGGCAATTGTTTGAAAATGAAATCCTTCCTGGGTGGAATTAAACCGTCAGGTGAGCTGTGGTTCTATTTCCAGTGCTGGATGTGAGTGTGGGGTGGGGCTTTTCTGGTTTTGCACAAGGGACTGCATTTTTTTTTCTATGACTAAGTGGAATCTATGAAGTGTATGGGCTATGGAACCTTGACATTAAATTAGCCTCACGCTGTCCCTGCTCCTGTTCTATGAATAGTAGACTGTGCAGAGAGCAGGACAAATGGATCAAAAGTGACTCCACCTTACCAGAGAGACCGAAGCTCAGGCTTATGGGATAGCTGGCTTTGGGCTTGTGATCTGCACACAAGCCACATATCATTCATCTTCTGCTGATCTTGTTCTCTTGGCCAGAATTCCCGGCTGCCATGCATACCTGAGTGAGCTGGTCACGAAGTTCAAAGCTAGGATTGCTACAATAATAACAAGTAGCTCTTGTTAATTGCTTTCTACATTCCAGGAAATGTTCATATGCTCTGTCCCGCTGCCCTCACCCCCAGCTTCCAAGTATACGGCTTGGTGGTCGAAAATTGGTTCTGGGATCAAATAGATGTGGTTTTAAATCCTGACTCTCCACTTTTGAGCTGGGTGACCCTGAGCAAGTCACTCGACCTCTCAAAGCCACATAATGCAAGCTTATGTGCAACGAGGGTATTAAACGCATACCTCCTGGAGTTGCTATGGAAGAGCTAGTCACCATTTATCGTCTTACTGTCCCTGCGATGCAGGGGTAGAAACGGCCCGTGGTTCTGTAGCTCATAAGTGGTGACGCTGGGATTGGAGCTTGGATCTGTGTCTTTCAAATACAGCTGTCTCCAAAGCAGCATCGCAAATACTGCACAGTGCTTCAGGGCACAGCTGCCGGGGTTCAAATCCTAGCTCTGTTACTCACTAAGATTTGTGATCTTAGGCAAGTGACTTACCCTCCTCTCCATGTCTCAGTCTCCCCACTTGAAAACTGGCTGAGCTGGGTTTGCTGGGACCATTCAGTGTGTTGGCATAGGTGCAGCTCTTTCCTTAGCACCTGAAATGCAGTAAATGCTATGTAAGCATTTGCTATTATGATGACTTTCTTAATCTTCCAAACATTGGGTCTGGTTGGACTCCAATCGCAGTAGTCGGGTGAGTGATGATAGAAGTGGGAGCGGTTGCTCTGAACAACTTGCCTTTCTAAGATATTTATCAGGTGCCTAAATCTTCAGGATGCACATTCCCAGTTACTTCAACTGCTTCGAAGGACACTGTTGTCAGAACCTCAACCCGGTAGTGGATGCTCCATCCTCTGGGGCAGGGTTTCTCAAGGTTGGTGGTACTGACATTTGGTCTGGGTAATTCTTTGTTGCAGAGAATGGGGGGGCATCCTGTGCAGTGTAGGATGTTTAGCAGCACCCCTAGATTCTACACTAGATGTCAGTAGCAGCAGCCCCTCCCAGTGTGACAACCAGAAATGTCTCCAGACATGGCCAAATGTCTCCTGAAGGTCAACATCACCCTTGACTGTGAATTGCTGCTCTAGCAGATGGCCCCCAGAACTGACCCAATTCTCAGGCTAGAGTCTGGGAGCCAGCGGTACAGCAGTGGACCATCTTTTAAGGAAGCCACTGATGACTTCAGCTCCTTTGACAGGCAACCAGTCCCTTTCTCTTACTGAACTTGCTCACTGCTAAGACCCTTGAGTCTTTTTCATGGGTGCTGCTGCCTGTGCAGAGGGATTTTTAGCCTTAACTGCATTTCCCCCTCAGAAATGTGTTAGACATATTTCTTATGACCCGGCCTATGTATGATTACTGGGGAACCCTCTATAAAAACCACTCTTGCCCCCTTCCCCTGGCCCAGAAGCAGTCACCATCACTGTTCTCCATCCTCACTTGTCTGCAAGGCTTAGTTCAAATGCCACAACCTTAGGAGGTTCTCCCACTCCTTCATAAAAACCCTCTCTCCTAGCTCTGCCTCCACTGTGCTTCGTTTGCCTCCTACGGGCTGTATCTCCCAAAAGATGATCGACTCTTTGAGAGCAAGGGTTTACTCAGTGAATCGTACTTTTCCATTCATCAGCTTAGTGCAAAATCTATCCCAATGAATGTTCTTTGAATGGAGTTCTACCCTGGCCTGCTCGTAAACCCTCAACATCTCCTGGTGTCCTAAGTCATTAACATTTAACAATCCTCCTTGGCACTCAACACCTTCCACACACTAGCCTCCAACAAGACTCCAGATACATCCTCCAATGTAGTCAACACACTCTGCTTCCATCCAGGAATGAGTCTGCCTAATAGCCTACAAGTAGCTACTTCCCTAACCCGAACCACCTACTTAATCTGCAGATCCTCGTCATCTTCTCTAGCACAGCTAAGCTCAGATTTAACAGCTTCAGAGAGCCATTTTGCAATGAGGCAGGAGATAAAACGCAAACCCTGTTTTCACCACAGAGCCTTTCCGAAGGCAGGCTAATAGAGGGATTGATATAGGCTTACCAATCAGATAGGCATGGGTTCAGGTCCTATGTCTGTAGATTTAGTAACAGTGTGACTTTGAGAAAAATCACTTCACCTTGCTACCTCGTCTGGAGGGGGGTATCATATCAGTGCCTAGGGATATCAGTAGCATAGGGTAATGGAGAGGAGTGAGACAATGCAGAAAAGTGTTCAGCCTAGAGAGCCCAGCACATAGCAAGCATCCCAGAAACATCAGCTGTTACCAGCCCTTCCCTGACCAAGCCATCTTCTAGAGATTGCCCTTCTGAATCCCTACAGTCCATTGAGTGTGTTAGTTACCTGAGGTATCCCTCCCATTTTATACAGTCTTGTATTATTCATTTGAATGAACTTAGGACTTGGTTGTCTCCCCAAAGAGATAGCTTAAACACTCTGGAGCCAGCAGTCCATCCATTTGATGAATGCCTGGGGTGTCTCCCCATGCACATTGGACTGGGCAGTGTGGGTGCAAAGTGCACTTGGACCCTGAACCCTGGAAACTTAGAATTTTGTGAGAAAGATAAGATGTGTATAATAAAGAATTATAGCCATGTAGAGAGTGATTAGTGTCATTGGAAAAGTGTAAAAGTCCAAAGGCAGAAAGAATCCCCTTTGCCTGGGCCATCGGGAAAGGTTCAGGAAGTCTGGGTCTTACAGAGATAGAGGATGGTGAGAGAATGCTTTATGGGGAGATGCAACTGGTTGGGCTAAAGCTTAGAGATGGGAAGGCAAGAAGTTTCTATTGGGAACTGAGTAGTGAAGTGACTTGAGCTTGGCCTGTGTGAGAGGCAGCAGTGGAAGATATGGTGGGAAGGCAGGAGGGGCCTTGAACGTAAGGCTAAAGAAGTTGCACCCCATTTATATGGGGTGAGGAGCAACTGAAGGCTTGAGCAAAGGAAGGGCTTGCTCAGATGTGTGCAACTGGAGGAGAAATCCAGAAGGATGCAGGAAGATCATTAATGCGACGACCCCAGTGGTTGTTCAGGTATGAGAGGGAAGCGGTTACTATAGGGCAGTAGCTGTGAGGATAGGGGAGGGGGATGGGTGTGGGCAAAACCCTGTGAGTGTGGTGAGGACTTGGGATGACTGTGTGGTCTTCCCTTTGCCCCCACAGTCTGTCCTTCACATAGCACCAGACAGATCTCTGATTTTTACATATAGGATCATGTCATATCTCTGAACAAAACCCTCTGAAGGCTTCTCACCTCACTTAGAATTCAATCCCAATCCCCTTTCCATACCTTCCTGAAGTCTGTAGTCTCTAAGTGCCTCTTCTCGGGCTTCTTCTCACTACTTTCAACCTGTCATTTGATGCATTCCAAGCTACTGATCTTTTTGCAGCATTGCAAACATGCTCCCACCTCTGGCCCTTGCATTTGCTATTTCCTCTGCTCAAATCTACCTTCTCAAAGAGAGCTTCTCTGATGAAAATAAGCAGCATTCCCACCCCATCACTTTCTCTGTGCTTTGCTTTTATTGTAGCACTTATCATTTACTGACATTATAATGCACATCGATGTTTCCTGTTAGTCCTCTCCATGGAATGCAAGTTTCACCAGTGGTCCCTGCTGTATCCTCAGAATAAATGATTGAGTAAATAAGGGGAGAGGTAGTCAAGGAGACACACGTTTCCAATCTGGGAAAATGGGGGTGCATGGGAACGGCTGTTGACCAAGATGGGAAATACAAGAGAAGGAAGGATTTTGGAAAGGAAACTGAGGTCAGTTTTCAACATTTACATACATGAACCCAGAAAGACACCTTAGAACCATAGGAGGTAGGTGGGAAAAGGACTAGAATCCAGGAGGCTATTAGGATTCAAGAATAAGCCATAGAGAGATGATTACTTAGCCATAAGACTGAATGAGCCAAGAGGAGGGCAGAGCACCAAAGACCCATCTACGATGGGTATCCAAAGTGGGGAAACAGGCAGGAGAAGAGAGGTTGTTAATAGCCGCCCATTGCTTTTGGGAAGAAATCTCCAGCCCTCTCCACATGTCCATAAGACCTGATATGACCTAGTTCTTTATTCATGGTTTTGACCTCATCTCCCACCTTGCTGCCTGCACTCCAGCTACACTGGCCCTCTTTTGATTTCTTGAATTTGCCAAGCTCCTACTAACCTCAGAGTCTTCCCAGCTTTCTTTCCTTTTCCTGGAAGCTACCCCTCCAAACTCGCCACTCCTCAGCCAGCTAGCCCTTTTTCATCCTGCAGAGCTCAGCTTCAAAATCACTTCCTCAAGGTGTCTTTCCTTGACTTCCTCTCCCCTTCCTCCCTGTTATTTGCTTTCATAACACTCTGCAAATATGTAAACATGTATGCATGCACATACACACGTGCAACAGGTGGCTGATATAGAGAATATGTATGACTGTCTTATGTCTGCCCTCTTAAACCATAAGGAACCAGAGGTCCATGACAATGCCTGTGTTGTTCACAACTGTGTCCCCAGCACCTAACAGTTGTGGTCCATAGCAGATGCTCAATAAAAACATTTTGAATGAATAAGCTGAAAGAGTAGCAGAAGATGTGGGAGGAAGAGCAAAAACGTAG
>ML103373.1:25455-38610 GCA_003697995.1 Taxidea taxus jeffersonii
TTGTTTTTCAAGGAGCTTTTATCTTTAGATTCATTCTGGAGGCAAGCTCGTCTAGTGCAGTCTCCCCAGCGTGTTCAAGTGTGCACCAAGGACTTCCCTACAAACAAAAACTTGGAGAGGAAATCTCAAAAAAAGAAAGAGAAGAAAGAAGCTTTTTGCATTGCAGTTAGTGGGCTCTTACTGCCTGCTTTGCAGAGGATAAGCACAGTGTAGACGCATGGTTAGTAACTGATCAAGAAAAAAATTAAAGCCTTACTTAGGTGTTCGGTTCTTATAGTCTTCATTTTGCTTTAGAGAAGATGTATTTTGCTAGTTCAACCAAGTTGGTAGTCCCTTAGCAGAATGAGAAACCAAGTGGTATATTCATTTACCTTTCAAAAAAGACTGTGGTATCTAACATTTTAGAGTTGGATCTTATTTTCTAATCTTGATTAACCCCGAGCTTGCAGATGTAATGAATGGCAACTAGACATTTTTAAGATGATCCTTTGGAAGTTTGAAAACATTTCTAAGGGGAAAAGAAAGTTCTTTGCGATGACTGGATTTTCACACCAGCCCACACAAGTCTAGTTAGGCCATGATATACTTGAAATGACAATAGGAATAAAAAGTATCAGGGCAGCGTTATTTTGGGGATGGAAAGAACACGGACACTGGAGCCAAAGAGACCTGAAGCTTGCCTTGAAATCTAGGTTAGCTGCTCACCAGTTTTGCAATGTTGGGCAAATAACTTTACCTCTCCAAGTCTCGGTGGCCTCACCCATCAAGTGGAGGTAAGGCTCAGATGCCAGGGACACTGCTGTGAGTGCAGTACACAGACTGAGGTCAGAGCCTGGAGCCGGACACCCAATTTTTAATTCTGGCTCTGCCATTTGCTTGCTAAGAACCTTGGGCAAGTTACTTAACCTCTTTATGCATCAATTTCCTCAACCTCTTTATGCATCAATTTCCTCACCTATCAAATGAAGATAAAATAGAAATTTACCTCTAGAGTTGTAGTGTCGATTGTGTTGGCTTAAGTCAATACACATAAACTATGTAGAAAACCCTGCGAAAATGTTCGTTAATGTTATTAGGTATGCTTCCTGTCTCTTCTTTTTTTTTTTTTTAAAGATTTTATTTATTCATTTGACAGACAGAGATCACAAGTAGGCAGAGAGGCAGGCAGAGAGAGAGATGGAGAAGCAGTCTCCCCGCTGAGCAGAGAGCCCAATGGCGGGGCTGGATCCCAAGACCCTGGAATCATGACCTGAGCCGAAGGCAGAGGCTTAACCACTGAGCCACTCAGGTGCCCCTTTCCTTGTCTCTTCTACAAAATTAATTTGGTTCATGGTAATGTATCACCATATGTGGAGAAGAAATTTCCCCAGAAAGAGCAAATGAGGAAACAGAGAAAAGGAGGGTTTTGTCCAGCCAAAACCATAATTTCAGACACGCCATTCCCTTTGTTTTAGAGGAATGTCAAGAGTTACCTATTCTTCACCAGAAGGAAAACAAGCAGCAAGTCTCTGCAACCACACGTATCAAGCATTGTTTTGAGAAAATGGAAGGGAGATCTCAGACATGCTTGGGCAAGATTATCATACCACTGCCTTTTAACTACAATTACCGTGCTAAAAATAGTTGCATTGTACTTCATTCATTCATCATTGTCAAAGAGCCCCATTTGTGGAATATGAAAATATTTAATGCCTTGTGAATGAACACAGTTGGATGCTTAAAACCTGGGTTGAAGTATTAAATAGACTGAGCGTCTTACTGTATTCTTTTCCCCTGGTTACAATGAAATTGTTGTTTATCAGGTATATCATTAAGTCTCAGGATTAGGCAGGGGTGGGGGAGGAAATGTGATTTTAACAGGGAAGTTGCCAACTCTTTTAGCTTTACCTACCTGGAAAGGTTAACTCCTAAGCATTGTAATGAGCCAGGGATTATGGCCAATCCTTCAAGATGCCAATATGGCACCCATGATAGGGGAAGAGAGTGGAGGAGTAAATAAGGTATGGGCTATATGAATAGAGCTAGTCACCTTCCTTCTCTTTTCTTTTTTTCTTTTATTTATTTATTTTTCCACCTTCCTTTTCTAAAACCTGATGTCCTTAGGAAGCATGAAGTCTCTGAGACCATTGCCTCTGGGAAAAAATATAACTTCTTTTTTGGGCCCCAGACTGGGACCCTTGGAGAAGACAATGACTTTGTGTGGGGGGTGGGGATTGTGGTCTTATAGTGTGGACGTCCCTTAGCCCTTTAACAGGTCTCTTAGTTTCTGCACAGCACAGTGTTTTCCCCAGAGCAGGGCTTCAGGCTGGAGAATATCAACAAATAAAAATCATGCTAAACCCCACAAATACGTTATAAGTTATTTTCTCTTTCATCTTGGAACTGGAAATTCAAAATGTGACTCTTGGTATTTCTCAGTTCATTTCTTGAGACAAAAGGGGGGCTCTAACACCTAAGAGCAGGTCATGTTGGAATTTTCCAGGGATCCCAGCTCAGCCAGGGCGAGTTATCTCAAAGGCTGTGCAATTTGGATAAACTGGTGAGTTTAAGGAGAGAAAACCAGAATAACATGAAATGGTGCCAGAGAACACATGAAGTGTTCTGGAACACTTGGCTCTCCTGGTTTCCTTTTAAAATCATTTTTATTATTATAAACAACTTTGCAGAAAGTTTGTCCCATAAACTCTTCAATAAAATTATAGACATATCTGTATGAACACTTGCAAATTTGTCCATATGTATACATCTTCCTTGCAACATTTTAATTGTTCTGTATGTGATGGGGGTCTAACTTTTCATGTGATATCGATTATAACATTATTTTCTTTGCCTTTTTTTTGTATTTATGTTCTAACTTTGTACTTCGCATTTTAAAGGAGGGCACGATAGCTTATCCATGTGATAAAATAATGTATTTTCTCAAAGGGAAATCAGTGTCTTACCCCTTCTTGCTCGACTGACAAAAAGTAAAACAATACAACCCAAAGAAAAAACATCCCCATAACTTTCAGACAAGTTTGTTGTTGTTTCTTAAAAAAAAACCAAAACTTATTTATTCATTTTAGGAAAAGTGAGAGAGAGAGCATTAATGGGGTGGGTGGGGCGGTGCAGAGGGAGAGGGAGAGAGAGAATCCCAAGCAGACTCTGCACTGAGTGGAGGGCTCGATCCCATGACCCTGAGATCATGACCTGAGCTGAAATCAAGTGTCTGTCACTTGACCTACTGTGCCCCGTGCTGTGGTTTCTTTTTATACTCCATGCAATAGTTTATTTGAACATATTATCAATTCGCCGTCAGGTGATAGAACAAAAATTTTGGTAGCCACAACTGTAGAAATGGCTAATGCATGGCAGGAACAGTGAACTGATTAAAGGAAAAAAAAATGAAAAAAATGTGCATATTCATCTGTCCCCGCCTTATAATGTAATGAATTTTACTGAAGTCTGTGGCCATTCAGAAGCCACAATGGCCCAGCAGGGCTACACTATGGAATACCACCCACTCATTTTTTCATTCATTCTGCTGACATTTATTAGGGACTCTTCTAGGTGTAGAAGAAAGAGCAGCAAAAGTGCCCCTTCATTCACAGACCTCACTATAGAGAACATACCATAATTAAGTGCATAACAGAATGTCAGGTAGTGGTTAAGTATTATTTAAAAAAAAAAAGTCAACAAGATAAGGGGGTAGAGGAGGACAGTGCTGGGGGGTAAAAATGCTATATTTTATGTATTTTTGTATTGAAATCTAGTTGATACAGTTGCCTTCGTTTCAGGTGTACGACAGAGTGACTGAACACGTTTATACCTTATGCTAGGCTCACCACAAGGGCTGGCGCCATCTGTCACCATACAACACTATTCCAGTGCCATTGACTCTGATCCCTATGCTGTGCCTTTCCTTCCTGCGACTTCTTCATGCCATAACTGGAAGGAGGCTGCTATTTCAGAAAGGGTGGTCTGGGAAGTTTTCTTTGGTGTGGGGTGGTCATTGGGGGGAGTGATTCCTACATCTACATTTGTCTGTGAAAGGACACGTGCATGTGCATGGGAAAAATACAGCTCACTTTTACATCTCTTCATTGTTGTTCATGCATTCATCCAAGCAGTGTTCATTTTTGCAAATGTGCTGCTGCTTTGATAGCTGTGGGAGAGGTTAGTGAACCGTAGAAGCATGGCATCGGGCTCACAGAGTCCATGGGAAGACAAGAAATTATCCCAAGTGTGATAGCGCTTTGAGAGAGGAAATACCGGGTACTTTTTATGGCTGGGAGGTCAGGGAAGGCTTCCCCGAGGAAGTGACCTTTAAGCAGAGAAGCAGATGTGAGCCAGCTTAATGTGGACAAAGGCATTGAGAGTGAGGGAGATTTACAAGCACCGGGTCACTGTACAGCTTTGTTTTGCTGATGACTTTCAACTTTGCCACCTATCCAATCTCCCAAGGGCTAAGAAGAGACAGCATTTGATTGTATTTCCTTGCCTCTCTCTGGCCAATGTACAAATGCACAGGGAAATTATTTAGCAGTAGAGGAATAAAGGGAAAGACGCAGCACAAGGGAAAAAATAATGATACAATCAAAACTCAATGACTCTGTTTGTACCCAAGGTTTGGCTATCTTTATTTATAGTAAGTTCTACTGAAAATCAATCCTTTCGATAGCTGGAGTGCCCTTTGAAACACAGAATTAGGGTAATAAATTTCACAAAGACTGCTTATCAAGCTATAGTCATTTCCAGTTTTGTTTTTAATTGGACTGCACATAAATTTTATTGTGTCTTTAACATAAGATTTATGGCAGAGAGGAAGAAACAATGGCAGGAAGAGAAAACATAACCACCATCAAGAAAAAAATATGTCAGTTTTTTTCTTTGTCTATACTGATTGATTCTTTCAAAGCTGGTATGATGGTGATACAGGGTAGGAAAGCTGTGGGCCCATCTCAGAAGCCTATAATCTATCCAAAACTGTTTATAGTGAAGAACAATTAGAAATGAGAGTTTTGCATAACGGTGTATGATGCCTCCATTGAATGGAATATACCATAGCCATTAGGACATCATGTCGTAGAAGGCTGAATGGCATGGGGGAATGTTTCCAATAGATCAATTTTAGAAAGCAAGATGACAACAAAAATTACAGTGTGATAAAAATTAGGTCACAATAAAATTACAAAGAACATATGGCAAAGAAATATATCAGTATTTTAATAAGAGTTATATCTGCTTAATGAGATTATAGATTATTTTCTTCATCTTATTTTCTTCACGTGTTTTCCAAATTTTTGTCACAAAAATGTATTAGTTTTATCATCTGAAAAAAAAGGTGATGGATGTTTTGTCTTTTTTTTTAATTGCAAAGAGAAAGGAGAGATTTAAGCAGCAATCATTCTTTTTTTTTTTAAAGATTTTATTTATTAATTTGATAGACAGAGATCACAAGTAGGCAGAGAGGCAGAGAGAGAGAGGAGGAAGCAGGCTGTCCACAGAGCAGAGAGCCCGATGCGGGGCTCGATCCCACGTCCCTGGGATCATGACCCGAGCCGAAGGCAGCGGCCTTAACCCGCTGAGCCACCCAGGCGCCCCAGCAACAATCATTCTTATAATGCACACACATCCTTGTACAAATGGGAGTTATCCTCAGGTAGGTTTTGAATCAGTAGCTGTTACATGACTGAAGTAAAGGACCCAGAAATGGGCTCTGTTGCTTGGGATAGTCTTGGGGGATTATTGGCTTTTATTTCAAAACCACAGCAGCAATAGCAACTAAAAAACCAAAGAGAGGGCCAAGGAAATAAAATTTCACAAGGAGTAATGCTTTAAAAAGAATAATTCTTGGGGGTGCCTGGGTGGCTTAGTTGGTTAAGCAACAGACTCTTGATTTTTAGCTCAGGTCATGATCTCAGAGTTGTGAGGTTGGGCCCCTAATAGGGCTCCATCCTGGGTATGGAGTCTTCTTAAGATTCTCTCTCCCTCTCTCTCTGCCCCTCCACAACCGCCCCCTAAAAAACAAAACAAAACAAAACAACAAAAAAAGCAAAAAACCCAAAACACACACACAAACACACACACACAAACACACACACACACACACACAGAGTAATTTTTCTAAATTTTCCTATTACAAATGACAGGTTTAAATAATGTCCCTAGAAACATTGCTTATATCTCATTACCCAACTTCTGACCTTTTAACTGGAATGTGTATGATGCATTCTTTAATAGCACGTTGTGGACCTGTTTGCTGGGTTGACCCTTTCTTTTGTCCATGGTGAGTGTGTATGTGTTTGTGTAATCCACCTTTATTTTTGTGGTCTCTGGATTTTGTGTTATGCTTAGACCTCTCGAGTTTGTAAAAATTTTACCCTTATTTTCTTCCAGTGTTTTGATAGATTTCACTCTTTACATTTAAATCCTGAATAATCATGGGTTACATTGTAGTGTAAGGTTAGGATAGAGAGCAAACTTTATGTGTTTCCATATGGCTAGCTAGTTGTTTTAATAGCATTTATTGAAAACTCCACATTTTTTCTCAATAATTTAAGTCACCTTTATATTATACTTAATTTTCGTGACTTTTGCTTCTGTTTCTAGATGCTATGCTTTTTCATTCATCTCTTGATCTGTTTCTTCTTTTTTTAAAACTATTTATTTGAGAAAGGGAGAGAGGGAAAGAGAGAGAGTGCCACACACCCGTGTGCATAATGGGTGGGGGGAAGGGCCATGGGGAGAGGGAAAGCAGACTCCCCACTGAGCAGAGAGCCCTGCCATCCCATCTAGAGACCTTGACCTGAGCCTAAGACATCTGCTTAATCCACTGAGGCACCCAGATGCCCCTCTTGATCTGTTTCTAAACCAATACCAGGCAATTCTAATTACTACAGTCTTGTAGCATGCTTTGATAATATATTTCAAATCCCCCAATCCATCTCATTTTCTCTTTCAAAAGCATATTGTAATTTTTTTTTAGTTAATGCATTTCTTAAATGACTTAACACTTCACTTTGCTTTACTAATGCAAATGGATACACACACACACACACACACACACACACACACACACACACGTGTGTGTGTATATATTATCCAGAGATTGAATTTTAGTGCTGCTCATTCTAGAAAGGAGGGCAAAAATTATGCCAGTTTTTTGAAGACAGTGTCTATTTGTTCTTCAGGGTTTCTGTCCAGAAGTGATGTGGTCATTGGTGTTTCGTCTCCCTCTAGCAAACATCCCTCAGCCAAATGGAAAAGCCCCTTTAACATTTAAGCACCAAGATCTCTGGAATCTGGCCATGTCCACAAGCAAAATCTAGGCTAAAGCCCAATTACATGGTCTAAGACACATTCCAAATGAAGTATTACTGCTCTCCCTTTCTGGGCTGCTATGACCATCCCATTCAAAAAAGAGCCAAGGAAGATCTTTTCAAAAGCAACTGGAAGTTATAAACACTGTCAGCCCACCGGGATGATTGATTTTAAAAATCAGGCTGCCCGATTTTTAGAAGTTCCATTTTTGTATGCCCACCTAGTCAAACTTGTTTAAAAAAATAAAGTCACACCTACACATACAAACATAAACCACTTGTAGTTGGGTCAGCTGCAAAGAGACAGCTATGATTGTTTTTCTCATTTCCCCTTAAATAACAAATGTCTTCAAAACGTGATCTGTACTGCCTGGCCCCATGTTGTCTCCACTCCTTCCCGTCTGTGATTTCCCTAATTTCCTATGGCAGATCTTCTGGCCCCAGAAGCAGTTTTAGTAAAACAGCTTCCTTATAGTCAACCTCCTTGGTGTTCTAACCAAAACCTTGTCTCAAGTGTAAGTTTTCCTGATCTTCTAAACTCGTGTGCTGAGACTTTCTCAGAAGTTGTTGTTCACTTCTCACTTCTTTTGCTCTTCTGACCCTATTTTCTCCTGTTCTGATTCTTTGTTCACTGCAGGAGGCACCTTTGGGGAATCTTGCTCCGCCTATACCCTAGACTTCAAGAACGACCTGTCTGAGCCTCTCTTGTTCTCTCTCACCCAGTGGTTGAGAGCATTCCCCAGGGGCCGTGTGTAAATGGCATGGAGGGTGAAGAGCTACAGAGAAAGAATCATAAAGCACAGGGACAGAGGGAAGGCAAGTCCCAAGGACACATGATTCTGGAGGGAGGAGGAGATGGGAACTACTTTGTGCCAAAGGCACCTCAGTTCTGGTTCTTTCCGAGGACTAGCTGGGCTTCTTACCATGAAAGATTCCTGTCTCTTCCCAATAAACCTCCCCTTTTGGGTTTCAGTTTGTTGAAGAGGCTTCTGTTTCTTGCATTCCCTAAATGTAATGCGACACCCCTGAGCCGAAATCTTTCTCTAAAATATGAAGTTTCTTCGTTTCCCAAAGGAATTATCTAAAGGAAGAGGCAATTTACTTGAAGTAGTTGAGTGTCAGCACTGGGTTCATGATGCCTGATTGGCTTGAGATCTTAGGACCTCTCTGCCCTAGTTTTTCCCATCTGTAAAATAGGAATAATAAAAGTATCTATCTTTTAGGGATGTGTGAGAATTAAAAAGTTGAAGCATATAAAGCTCTTAGAATAGCACTTGACACGTTGGAAACCTGTAGTAAATATTGTTGTTACTGTTATTTATAGCAACACATTCCTACCTGGCTTTCTGCAAGAACTTTAACAAATCCATCCCAGGACTTCCCAGCTTCCTTCCAAAGAGAACACAACTACCTCACTTCCAGGTCCTGCCATTGGCTCCTTCATTTAGTCCAGCAGTCCTGAAATTTGATTTCATGTTTGTTTAGCTTGGGGTCTGGGCTTATTCCATTAGACTAGCAGTTCCCAAATTGGACTGCCTCTCAGATACCAAAGATTTTTGAATCAGAATTTTCCAAATTAGGACTTAGGAATCTGTATTAAAACAAAATAAAAAGAAAAACTCCTCAGTGAATTCTAATGGACCTAACCATTGGATCAGAGTTTGGGAAAACAACCATGAATTACACTTCTTTATCCTCACTGACTTTATCTGTAAAGTCCGTGCAGTAAATACCTCTTCTATAGAATTGCTAACCTAGTATGTGTTGAATCCTTACTGTGTGCCAGGTACTATACCAAAGAGTTTCTATCTATTGTCTCCTTTAACTCTCACAGCAATCTTGTGAAGAAGATACTAGACTAACCCCATATTACAGATGAGGAAACTAGTTTTGCTTGATAAAAATCATTCAGCTAGTAAGTGTGGAGAGTGAGCATATCAACTGCTAGAATGAATGGGCATAGTATATTAGATAATGTATTTAAAGCATCTGATACACGATAGGTGCTCAATAAATGTTCCCTTTCCCTTCCTTTTATCTATGTGATTTTATTCATGCCCAGTGAATTTTAGAGTGAGGACAATACTCTGACCTTAACAGTGCCAGAGAATTAAAAACCAGTATTCTGGAAGCTAGAAAATAAAAGGGAAGTGGGTACCAATGAAAGATGGAGTTTACAGTAGCTTGGTCACTGAGGGTAGGAAAAGTCCGGGTGATGAACGTGAAGAGAGGAGAACCAAGGTATGAAGGTAAAACCACGTCATCTCAGAGAGGCAGAGTCCTAAAAGAACACCTGTTCCAGGTCCCTTCCACCACGTGGTCCTCCAATTCATCTTCTCCTTCTCCTTCCTCTCCTCCTTCTCTTTCTTCCCCCTCCTCTCCTCCTCCTCCTCTTCTCCTGCTTCTCCTTCCCCTTCTTCTTCTTTTGTTAAAATTTATTCATTTATTAGAGAGAGAAGGTGCATACGCGAGCACAAGTGGGGAGCAGGGAAAGGGAGAATCAGGCTCTTTGCTAAGCAGGGAGCCCAACGTGGGACTGGATCCTACGACCCTGGGACCATTACCTGAGCTGAAGGCAGACACTGAACTCAAGGAACTACTCAGGCACCCCTGGTCATCCAGTTCTTATGCAGACACTTTCTGTGACAGGAAATTTGACTTATCAAGGCAGAGGAGGTTCTAGTTATTAGAAAACTCTTCATATTGTTTCAATCTAGAGGTTCTATCTGCAGGTTCCCCTTCCATCCTTTAGGTCCCTAAAGGACGAGTCTTATTTCTCTTCTATTTGACAGCCCTTCAAATATATGAAGACAGTTACCTTGTATCTCCTGGGGCAAAACCTGCTTCTTTTAATCTTTCCTCATATGATGTAGTTCCCAGCCTCTTGACATCCTGGTCCCTCTCCTTGTGCATGTGTTTACTTTTCCTTTGCAAAGCCTTAATTGGAGAAAATACTCTATGTGTGTCATGACCAACACTTGGTCGTACTGTAACAGGTAACTTGCTTTATATGTCAGACTTCTATCAATGTAGCCTAAGACAGCATTCATTTATTTGGGCAGTCATACTGAGGACTCAGGTCGAATTGTCTGTCACCTGAGACCCTTTAGGTTTGTTCTTATATGCATCTGTTAAGATTCCTTGCATTTCAGCACTTAGTTTCCCAGGGTGGGACCCCCACATTTAAAATCCCTGTAAGAGCTAGCCCACTGCTCCCAAATGGCACTTGGCTTATGTTATGTAATGGTATTTCTTCCCCTCCTGGTTTTGTGTCATCTAGAAATGTGACGCAAATCCTCTGGGTTTTCATCCAGAACACTGATAAAAGTCCCAAGTCTAAGCCCCAGAGAGAGTCTTCTTCTTCTTTTTTTTTTTTTAAAGATTTTATTTATTTATTTGAGAGAGAGAGATCACAAGTAGGCAGAGAGGCAGGCAGAGAGAGAGGGGGAAGAAGGCTCCCTGCCAAGCAGAGAGCCCGATGCGGAACTCGAACCCAGGACCCCGAGATCATGACTTGAGCTGAAGGCAGAGGCTTAACCCACTGAGCCACCCAGGCGCCCCAGAGAGAGTCTTCTCTCATTCTGTTGGTAAGTGGTATGGTATGAAGGTTTTCAAGTCAAATGAACCTGGTTTGAATTATGGCTCTGCCACCTACTGTGTGCGATTGGACTAGCTGGTTGAAGTTTTGAGTTTTAGTTTCCTCATCTGTAACATGGGGTTGTGAGGATTAAGAGAGAAGATTCGAGAAGGCATTTAGCATATTTGAGGAAGCACAAATATTGATCCCCCCCTACCCTTCCTTCAGGTCAACATAGATTCATTAATCAGGCATCTCTTGGTTAGGATTACTTAAGCAGTTATTGGTCCAATTAATTATACTAGAACCCAGGCCTAGATTTCTTTATCTTGTTCACAATATCTGGTGACATGCATTGCTAAAAGGCCACTTACATAGAGTGGTTTCTTTATGAAATCAGGGCAGGGACAAAGTAAACAGCAATGATTCCACTGGCATATAAATTTAGGGCAAATAGTAAGCTACCCATGATGTTGGCCGACCTCGAGAACAGTCAATATTCAGGCCACAAGTGCGCATTGAGGTACCACTCTGTGCCTAGCAATGAGCTGGGGACAGAAAGGGTTTTACCATGATTAAAACACAGGGTCTGTGCATGTTCAAGGAAAGAGGCTAGAATTCTAGAATCTTAGGGGCTGGTCTGGATCACAGAATCGAGTGAAGTGATTTCATTCCATTCAAAGTTGCTGTATCCACTCAACAAACACATCCCAAGCACTTGCAGGGGTCAGACACCTGCCCCCGTCCCTCCATCTCACTCCCATTAGGCGATCCAGGGGAACCGGGTGAGTGTGAGAAAAAAGAAGACGCCGCCCTCGCCCTCCTGTTCAGAGAGGTTCACATCTAGAAATGTTAAGAGATCTTTATGCTAAAGGCCCTCTAAGTGCCCGAGACACAAACAGAAGACGGGTTCGCTGTCTTCTCAGTACCCAAGATGCGTTCTGTTACGAAACACTTGTCTTTTGGTAACTGTTGTTTCCTGCCGTCTCACTCCCTGGACAGCTCTCCGCCGCACAGTCCGCGGCCGCCGGGACGGGGCCGGCCGCACAGTAGGCTGTCAAACCCCCGCCGCGGGAAGGAAGCGCAATGCACTCGCCGCGGGCTCGAGTTCTGTCTTTTCAGCCGCGAGAATGACAGCTGCAGCGGGACGCTTGGAGGTCAAGACGAACGACAGGAACGTAAGAAACTTGGATGGGGAAGCCTTCTAGAAATACGAAGTGTGCGTCCTCCCGTTTGGACTTCGGCAAGCCCGGCTGTTTTAGGAAGGGTCTGGCACTCGGTGTTCCTAAAATTGCTTTCCTAGATGGAGTTGGAGGGAGGCGAGGGAGGGAACGCTGCTTTTTGTCAGGGTGCCCGAGGGAGGAAGGGGAGGAGGAGGGGTGAGACCGCTGAGCCAGAGCAAGCCGGGGACCCGGAGAAGAGGGGCAGCCCAGGCGGCCCGCCAGCAGTGCGGCGTCTGCACCCGCAGTGGCCACCGCGAGCGGGAGACCTAAGGGGAAGGGAGAGGGCAGGGGCGAGGAAATCCAGGGAAAGCGCGCCGATTGGTCCTCTCGTCGGGGCGTGCGCTTCTGTGCGCCCAGCGATTGGTGGCAGGAAAGGAGCAGGTAAACCGGCCCCCGCCGCCCCGCCATTGGTCAGCAGCCGCTCTAGCTGCTACACCACTGGGCAGCGGGCCGCCCAGCGGCGCACGGATTGGCTGGGGGCGACCGCCGAGACCGGCTCCCTTCGGGCGCTCGGATTGGCTGGTGGAAAGAGGCAGGTATCCGGGCTCCGGGGCTCCTCCATTGGTGGGCGGGGAAGGGGGGGTTGGGCACAGCGATTGGTGGGCGGGGGGCCGGGCCTGGGCCGGCGGGGAGCGGATTGGTCGGAAAGTAGGTTAGTGGTGCGACATTTAGGGAAGGCAGAAAGTAGGTCAGGGACGGAGGTGCCTGTTTACCCGCGCCGGACTCACCGCCGCCGCCGCCGCGGGATCCGAGTGGGGGCGCGGACGCGGGCGCTCCCGCGAGCCACGGTGAGTGTCGGGCTGGCGGCAGCCAGCGGCGCGGCCCCGGGCACCCCGTCGGGGGCCGTTAGCACCCTGGGCAGGCGCGGCGCCCCCGCCGCCGCCCGGGGCGCAGCCCGGCCGCCGGGGAACCCTGCCCGACGTGCCCGCTGCCGGCCTTAAAGGGCCCGTGCCCGCTCCCTGCCCCCACCCGAGCCGCGGGGAGGCTGCGCCCCTTAAAGGCGCCGCGCCCGGCCGCCCCCATCCTCTCTCGCGGGGGCTGGGGTTGCAGGATA